>CATIWQ010255152.1:0-15981 GCA_949673415.1 Euphorbia schlechtendalii | reverse complement strand
AAATAGAAGAAAATCTTCTATTTGTCAAGAATTAAGATGAAATATTATGACGTATCACCTCCAAGATGATTATTTCATAATCTTTTCATATCTAGAATGAAATTTAGAAAATTGTATGGTATAGGAAATAAAACAAACAGATAAAAACTTTAGAGCTTACTTAACTTCCTCGGAAAATTTGATCTTTAGAACGCTATTGCCTTCCCCAGCAACGGTGCTAAAAACTTGTTCGCCACTTTTCTAATGATAAGTTTAATAGTTTGTTCACTATGTATCAATGGTACTATATATCAATGGTGCCAAAAACTTGTTCACGAAAAATATAGGTGTTGTCATTACCTCTTATCAAATAGAAAAATGATGATAATTACAAGTATACAGTTGCGATGTAGTTTTAAAAGATATCGAACCCACAGGGAAGGAACCAAGTCTAAAGATCAACAAGGGAAAACAAAGTAAATAAAATAAGAATTGATTGGAGATTTTGGATATGAAGATTAGAATGAAAAATGAGTAAATATAGATGTGGAAGACTAGAGAATCTAAATATAGAGATTTTCCCAATGAAATAAGGATAGCAAAGAAAATATGCAAGTTCAACAAAGATGTTACGATTCACTAAACTAATCCAATAAACTCGGTTCAAAACACTCAGATGTTCAACGATTCATCATAGAGAAACACATGAAATAACTTTTCTAAACCTAGCGCAAATGAATTAAGACAATTATATAAACCTGCACAACGTCAATACTATGCTCTCACATAGCCACATTTAGCAAGTTACCATTACAAAAATGTTGGATCACTAAACATCATTATATCACAGATCCAGTGATTATACACGATATTGTTAACCCCAAAACTACTCTTAAAATTAACTCCAACACATATAACTTGATTAACATAAAAGACTTAACACGAAATAAGCATTATGACACATAGACATGTCATAAACTTTGAAATAGAACGTATAAGTAGAAAGCAAAGAAAAGTGGTAAGGTATGCAAGTGAAAGCTAAAGTTGATAAAACCGTATCCACTCTTTAATGGGAGTCGTCCATTCTTGCAATTCTTGCGTCTACCTTGAATTCGTTCTCGACTCTTACAAAACCTCTACTAATGCTATTCTTTGAGAATATCGAACAAATGAATATTGAAGAATGAAAACTTTTATTGATAAGTGATTTGCAAGTACACTTATACAACAATCGCTTAAGAATATAGAGAAATCTATTGATCGAAACAAGGATTCGAATCACCTAAACATTTTCTCGCTAACACTTATGAACGTAGCGAAACTAGATATTTATTCTCTATCTATACAATGCACTATCTTTCACCCCTTTCTTTTGCACCAAATTAGTGAGATTTGGAGCCCTATTTATAGAGTTCAAAGGGTTGTGTCTATCCAAATGAAGGGTTATATTGATTGGTGAAAGATTGCATCTCTTCATTGTGATTGGTTGAGAAGCTTTGATTTAATCCATAATGGATAGGCACCTTTTCATGATTGGTTGACTTCTGATAAGTGTCTTTTCATTTGTAGTTGATGGCGGTTGATGACGGTTGATCTTGCTTATTTGGCGGTTGGTAGTTAAGAAGATAAAACAAGAAAATCGTCCAAGTCACGACTGCGATAGATATGTCACAACCGTGAATCTTTGATTGGTAGACTTCTATTTTGAAGTGTACAAGTCACGACTGCGAATGATTGTCGCGATCGTGAATTAAGTTTTTCTTCAGAATTCTCCTTGCAACTTCACCTATCTTTGACAGCTTCGATCCTAAGCCAAATATTTAAGTTCCACGCATCTTTTTGCACCTTTTTCACTCTTTTTTCATAGAATTCCACTTTAGATCATTTTACTCCCAAGATTTAACTAGTATCTACATTTGCATAAAAAACAACTACATATCACGTGAAATCTTTTATATGAAGTACAAAAATGACTTAATTCATAGTGTTTAATGTGTTAAATTAATATGATATTAAGTGTAATTATACACTTATCAACTATCTATCGCGATCGTGACTTATCATTCTTCATAAGTAGTAAGTTACCAACTTACATTCACAATCGCGATAGGTATGTCACGCTCACGAATCGTGATGGGTTTGATCAACTCTTCTCAACTTCCAACCGCCGGATAAGAATCAATCAACCACCATCAACTGTTTGATGAAAAGACACCTTTTGGAGATAATGCATCCATGAAAAGGTGCCTTTCCATTGAAGATAAGGATGAAATCTTGCATCCAATCACATTGAAGATGATGCAACCCTTCACCAATGGACATGACTATTGTTTAGATAAATGCAACCTTTCACACTCTATAAATAGAGGTTTAAATCAACCATTTCATGCATGATGGTGGATAGAGAGAATGCGTGTGCATAGTGGCATATAGACGGTAGCAATAGATATACAGTGAAAGTTATATAGATTTCGCTAGTTTAAAGTGTTAGAGAGAAAAATGTATAAGTGATTCGATTCTTATTTCAATCACTAGATTTCTCCACAAATTCGAGCAATTATTGTATGAAAGTGTAATTGCAAAGCACTTATCAATAAAAGTTTCTATTCTTCAACATTCATTTGTTCAATATTCACAAGGAATAGCATCCTAGAGGAGGTTCTGTACAAGTTCAGACCAATTTCAAAATAAACACACGAATTGCGGGAGTTGATGACTCCCATTAAAGAGTGGATACGGTTTGATCAACATTAGCTTTATACTTTCTAATTCATAGTTTATGATATGTCTATGTGTCATAACGAGTATTTCATCTTGCGTTACTTATAATAATAAAGTTATATGCTTTCAAGTTGACTTTAAGAGTAGTTTCGGGGTTGACAAGATTGTGTATAATCATTGGATCTGTGATTATAACACTGTTTAGAGAGCCAGCATTTTTAGAGTGGTAACTTGCTAAATATGGCTATGTGAGAGCGACCCGTTGTGAGCACGGGACTTTTAAGCCCGACTCGCTAGTTCGATGATAAAGCTGTAATGTTTTTCCCTTGCTAGTTTTTCACTTTTTACAGGGTCTTGAATTCATACGAAGGAAACTTGCTTTATTTCTTTGAGCCCTAACCTTTTTTAGGAAAATTCAGCATAAAAAGCACAAGGTAAAGAAGCCATTGTCAATGTCGGTAACGACATTTTAGTAACAACATTACCAATGTCGTTAACGACATCGCAATGCTGTTAACGACATCAGCTTTACAAGTAAACAAAAAGAAGTAATTTCTGCATCATTTAATTAAAAAGACCCATCTTTACCCCATAATTTCATATTCTTTTCACTTTAAACCATGCCTAAATAATCTTCATGCCACTTGGCCAAGAATGGAGGGAATTAATCATGCAGAAGACAAACAAGTGGGTGAACCACTTAAGTAAGTAGGGGACTTTTTGGATTGAAGGGAGCCCATAAGGGCTGAGTTCAGTCAAAGGAAGAGAGGGGGGGACTAAAGAAAGGTGAAATTTTCATGCAAAAGAGAGAAAGGAGAGTTCAAAGAGTTCTTGAGCAAGTGTGAGTGCTCTTGAGTGGTTTTTATTGAGTTTTTGCATTAAGTTTAGACTTTAAGCTTCCCACAACTTGAGATTTTGAGTTAGTTAGATTAAATCCTTGGAGAGTCTGAAACATCTTTATCACTCACTTGAAGGTTACTACACCTTCTGAAACATCTACTTTGGCATGTAATAGATCCCTTCCAAAGATTTTCTATAAATCACCAAATCCAACCAAAAAGAAACAAGGAGAGCTTCCTAGAGGACTTCATCGACCTTAAAGAAAGTGGATTCATGACTACAGGGTAAGCCTCTGAGTTACTAGAGTTTGTGCTTACATTTATATGCTTTTCTTTTTGAAGTTTCATTTTCTTTTCGATTTTTTCCATTTTTGCACACCAATCTATTTTCCGGGAATTTCAGTATGATTTCAAATATTTTTTAAGTATTTTGTTTACATATAAATATTCTAAACATCTTGAGCTTTCCGGAATGATAAAGATCATCCAAATCAGTTAAGTATAGCAAAAGTTATGATCGTTTGAAGTTTCGAATTTTCGTTTTCCCGCTTTCTGCTATTTCTGTGTGTTTTCTACAGGTCTGGAGCCTCGATGTCGTTAATGACATTATCTAATGTCATTAATGACATCAAAATGTTATTAACGACATTACCTAATGTCATTAACGATATTGCCTTTGGCAGAATTCAATTTTGCTTCGTTTTGCTCCGTTTCGAATCGTTTAAACCCGGAACGACCCGCTGAGACCCTTCTGAGTTTGGAAATGCATCATTGGGGGTAATAAACCTCTACATTGTAATTATTTAGGATTTATATATGTTTATTAATGTATTAATATGTTCATTAAAGTTTTGAGTAGTAACGAAAGCGCTTTGGGCCATTCATATCTATATCACCCTTCACAGGGAAGTCGGTAACGATATGGATGACATCGTTACCATTGTTAATCCAAAAGGTGGCTATGTTATGCATGATTTAACCTAGATTCATGTTTTTAAATGTTGTTTTAGGTAACCGATATAAGGGAACTCAAGTTCCCGGATAACCGACCCCAACAATATAACATGCAGCATTTTCATTAATAAAAATGACTAACATAGTTTAAAATAAAAATGAACAATTTTCATGGAATAAGAACTTCAAAATCTCTGTTGTTTTTACCTCGACCACACGGGTCTTGCCAAAATCCCAATCGAGCATACATGGTACACTTGGTACATGTTTGTGTGGTGGAATGTCCCCTGTGCTAACCTTTCTTGATGCATGTAGTTTAGGATAGATGTATGTTAGTGTTTAATTTTCTTCGAGTATCGCATTTATCAAATCTAATATTTGTTAGATTTCAATGTATTTAGGCGATTTGTAAATCACCCATCCCAATATGTAATTAATCTCGTAGATTATTCACATTTACTTTCGTACGTGTTTAATTTTCGCAATTTACTTGTCGTATTATGCATGTGTGATAAAATATAAACCGAAAACATCTAGATTGAGTTGAAATATCATAAGTGTGGTTTCCAGAAGGGAATAATGTTAACTCAAATGACGACGAAATAGGTAACTCATCCCAAATCCAAATCTTTGAACTATGGTATCCTTTAGGCTTAGCAGATCTAGGCTGTACCAAATTTTCCTGGAAGAGCTGATCCAGGTGGCGACTCTGAGTACCGTAGGCTAGAGATCCTGATCTCGAGTCTATTAAGCTTGAAAACCACTTTTTCAAAGCAAACCATTTTAGTTCGGGCAGCGCGTCACTCCGATGCGATGCTCCTTTTCCTTTCGAAAACCCCACGCCCCATCTCACGGGGCCGGCGCCTCGCGGCATCCGCGTGGGTTCAAAACGTCATCCGCTCACACCCATACTAAGCATAGTATTATTGTTGTCCAGGGTTTTTATAAGTGTCATAATTCGTTTACCCTAGATTTAGAAAAGTCATTTCACATGTGTTGCTTTACGGTGAATTATAGGATATTTGGACTTCTAGAACCGAGTTTGTTGAAGTTATCTAGTGCATAAAACATTAATGATTATTTTGCATATTTTACTCCACTATACTTATTCTTAGGGAATATCTAAATGCTTTGCATCTAATCTATTCATGCATCTGTCCATTCGTCTGTCTACCATTCAAAACCTTCAACGTATTTTATTTTCTTTTATTCCGTAACTCTAGTTAATCCTTAGAATCGAATTCCTTCCCTGTGGGATCAATATCTTTTAAAACTACATTACAACTGTATACTTGCAGTTATCAACATTTTTCTATTTGATAAGCGGTATTGACAACACCTGTTCATATTTAGAACTTTTATATTATCAGTAGAAAAGTGGCAAACACATTTGGACCATATTGTGGTACTATTCAAGTACCATTATGTATTTGGATCATATTGTGATGCTATTAAAGTACTGTTATACATTTGACCTATATCGTGGTACTATTCAAGTACTATTATACATTTGGATCATATTGTGGTACTATTCAAGTACCATTTTTTATTTCCTGTTTATATTTATTTCTTTTTATTTAATATATATATATATATATACATATATATTATATTCTTTTAAAAAATGATTTAATTAAATTATTCCGAACTCTTAAACATTTATTTAGGTCCTTAAAAATATTTTAAATCTTTAAGTTTCCACTTAAGGCTTTTGAATATTTTTTACGATCCTAAATATTTATTTAGGCTCTCGAAATATTTATTTTTTTACAAGGAGAGCTTCCATTAGAAAATCATGTGGACAGTCGAAACTTGTGTAATTCAAGGATAAAATCCCGAAAAGCCGTCATCATCAAATGCGAGAACTAGTACAAAATCCCGTGCCCACAACTTCCCCTAGTATGATCACTGCTAAAATGGAGAGAAGGGATTGAGAATATACCTGATCGGTGCGGTTGGTGACTTCTTCGTCCTCGATTGGTGATGACATGGGACTTCCTTTTGGAGCCGGGTCCTCATGGGATTGTCCGTTTCTTTCTTCAAAATCCTTGGTGGTTGATGCCCCTTGCAGGCGGGTCAGCCCATTTTTTTCGGTTATGTCCCTTTAATAGTTGACAACTATTTCTTTCTTCGATTGTGGTCATTGTGTGCCCCTTGCGAGTTGACCTTCGGTTGGCTTTGACCATTGGATTTGCCGAAGCAAGGTGCTTGAATCCATTTCAAAGGTGACCCCATTGAGATAGCTGTTTCTTTCTTCGGTTATGTTTCGTTAGTAGGATGTTCACTTGTTTCATGTGACAAATCAAAGAAAAGTATAATATTAATACATTTTATGATTCATGATTTAATTATTTGATTGAGTTTATGCGAAGCAAAAATTTTTGCCCCTTCAATAAAAAATTAAAACATGTTGAAGAAATGAGTTTGATGAAAAATCGGGGATGTCCTGAAGACCACTCCGTTGTTTAGGCTTTTGTGATTGTGATTTGCTTGAATAGGGCATAAGTAGGCTTGAATTGACTTTAGGCTTAAGTGGGCCATCATCCTTCTTGATATTCGCAGGTTCCTCAAGTGGAGGTGGAGTTTCTTTATTTACCGGGACAATGTTACCTTGGTTTGGCATCCACTTCACCTGTAAATGACGTGATGCAAATGTAATGTCTGCATGATTTTATGCATGGACAATATTTATCATATGATGTATGTTCATTTGTTGTAGGTATTGTGGGCTTCATTCATTGAAGAGCCTTCTCTTGTGTTGGTGCATGGGTGCCCCTAGGATTTATCTCATTGGGGATTCCATGGATGACTCCTTCAAAGTGATGACCATGGGTTTGATGATTTAGAGTCAAGCTCGAGGTTTGGATTTAATGTGAAGAGGATCTAGATGAGTTATTGATCCTGAACCATGTAGACAATGCTTACTTTGAAGTTGATAATGAGAGATTGGGAGACCTTTTTCCTGAAGTATTGGGAGGAAAACCAGAAGATATTTGTCTTAAGTTTTGGAGGGTATAAATGATGTCATGTGCCAATCCAAGGATGAGATGATGAATTTGATATTTCTTTGGTTCTAATTTCTGCATAGGCTGCCCTTACGGGTTTTCGATCTATCGAACATTGTTTTAATTTTTGCCTGGACCGCCCTTACAGGTTTTCAATCCAGTAGACTCATCTTTTCTTTTCTTTTTCTTTCTTTATTTTTTTGTTTATATTTTTTTGGATGTTTACTTGCGATATTCCACCATTGGCATGCAAGCCATAAAAAAATCATATGCATAAAGATTCAGCAAAAATGACAATTCATTGATGAACTTAAAAGGGGTATAAATGTTTCATATGATTTGACTC
Organism: Euphorbia schlechtendalii; assembly: GCA_949673415.1. Classification (NCBI taxonomy): domain Eukaryota; kingdom Viridiplantae; phylum Streptophyta; class Magnoliopsida; order Malpighiales; family Euphorbiaceae; genus Euphorbia; species Euphorbia schlechtendalii. The sequence goes on along the minus strand of CATIWQ010255152.1, from coordinate 8,137 downwards.
CTGTCATCGATTAGATTTTTCAAGTTTTTTAACCAATGTTTTTGCTTCTCTCTCGATGTTCTAAGTTTTGCTTGAGCTACCCTTTTATAGATTTTAACTCAAATTTTCTGTTTTGAAAAGAGGCCCTAATTTTTGCTCAACTAGCGGAGCGCTAATTGATAGGCTAATTACACTTTTTTTTGTTGGTACTACAATCTACCGATTTATTTCTTTCACCTATGTGTCATATCAATTGTGCCAGTCTTAGTTGATTTTATTGATAGATTGGTTGTCATCCATGTCCACGACTTCAATTGTTGTCTCGCTTAGTGTTTCTGATCCATTGGTTGGTGCTCATGCTGCTGCTAGCTTGAGGTGTATGCGATGATGAGTATTGGTTTTTGATCATCAACGTTTCCTTATGGATTCAGTCATTCTCTAACAATATGTGATATGTCACGGATCAGAGGCTTCGGTTTCGGTAGCTTGATTCCATCGAGGGTGTACAGTTTATGTTCAATGATATTCCTTCAATGGTGTAATGATTAGCCCACAAGTGTTGGTGAGCCGTGTGATGGAGTTGTTGATGTGCTTTGTGTATTTGGTACTAGCATTATGTAAGCATATTATGCCGGTTGTTTGACCATTTTAGGGGAAATTAACTTCGATTTGCTCTGTTGACTTTTCAGCCCATTTTAGTTTCGATCATTTTGACTTTTTCTTGATTGACTTAATAATCAGCGGATGTTTTATGCTCGGAGATCTTTCTATTGATCTTACGTCTTTATAGGATGAGGCAAATGCTATCACACGTTATCTAAGTACCTGTATTTGTCTCTGACTTTCCTTTAAGAGTCAAATTATTTGAACTTATTACAATTGTAAGGGATCCATTTATACCCAAATTAATTTCATGATGTGTCATATATGCTAAAAACATTATGCTTATGTTTATGAGAATGCGTGATGCCAATTAATAGAATATCAAGTGAGTAAACAAAGTTCAATTTATTCATAAAAGTTCAAAAGCCTCATGACCAAAGTTACTACAAGCTAATTTATTACATCATTGATGTCATCATCTCATGGTCATCTTCTGGTACTAGTGCTCCATTGATTTGCCCATGGATTCAAAATGCTCCATCATCTCGGCTGTGAGCAGATGACATTCCACCTACACGGTTGCCTTGAGGCGCCGACCTCGTGAGATGGGGCTTGGGGTTTTTCGAAAGGAGCACCGCTTCGAAGGATGCGCTGCTCGGATAAAATGGTTTGCTTTGAAAAGTGATTTTCAAGCTTAATAGACTCGAGATCAGGATCTCTAGCCTATGGTACTCAGAGTCACCACCCGGTTCGGCTCTTCCAAGAAAATTTGGTACTGCCTAGATCCGATTGCCTAATCCGTACCATAGTTCAGAGATTCGGGTCCGGGATGAGTTATCTATTTCATCGTCATTTGAGTTAAATTACACTATGAGAGAAACCACATTTATAATATTCGAACTAAACTAGATATTTTTAGTTTATTTTTATCACACATGCATAAAACGGTAAGTAAGTTGCAGAAAGTAAATACGTAGGAAATTAAATGCGCCTATTCTATGGGGAGATTAATTGCATCATTGGGTTTGGGGGTTTACAAATCGCCTAAATACATCGAAGTCTAAGGGATACAATCACCTAGAATACATCGATATCTAACAAATATTACATTTGATTTCGAAATTGAAAGCAATACCCGAAGGAAATTAAACCCTAACATACATCTATCCTAAACTACCTGCATCCACAAAGGTTAGCATAGGGGATATCCCACAACACAAATATGTACCAAGTGTACCATGTATGCTCGATTTAGATTTTGACAAGACCCGTGTGGTCAAGGTAAAAAAACCACGGAGATTTCGAAGTTCTTATTTCATGAAAATTGTTCATTTTTATTTTTAACTATATTGGTCATTTTTATTAGTGAAAATGCCGCATGTTATGCTGTTGGGTCGATTATCCGGGAACTTGAGTTCCCTTCATGTGGTTGACCTAAAAAAACATTTGGAAACATAAATCTAGGCTGAACATGCATAACATAGCCATTGTTTGGGTTAACAACGGTAACGATGTCATCCATATAGTTACAGACTTCCCTGTGAAGGGCGATATCGATATGAATGGCCCAAGCGCTTTCGTTGCTACTCCAAACCTTAATCAGCATATTAATACATTAATAGATCATAAATAAATCCTAAATAATCACAATTTAGAAGTTTGTTACCCCCAATGATGCATTTCCAAACTCAGAAGGGTCTCAGCGGGTCGTTATGGGCTTAAACGATTCGAAACAGAGCAAAACAAAGCGAAATTGCATTCTGCCAAAGGCAATGTTGTTACGGACATTAGGTAATGTTGTTAATGATATTACGATTTCATTAACGAAATTAGGTAATGTCGTTAACGACATTGAGGCTCCAAATCTGTAGAAAACAAGCAAAAACAGCAGAAAACATCAAAACGAAAATCTGAAACTTCAAACGATCATAACTGTTGCTATACTTAACCGATTTGGATGATCTTTACCATTCCGGAAAGAAAAATATGTATAAATATGTTTACATAAACAAAATACTTAGAAAGATTTGAAATCTTACTGAAATTCCTGAAAAACAGATTGGTGTGTAAAAATGGAAAAATAAAAAAGAGAATGAAACTTCAAAAAGAAAAGCATATAAATGTAAGCACAAACTCTAGGAACTCAGAGGCTTACCCCGTAGTCATGAATCCACTTTCTTTAAGGTCCATGAAGTCCTCCGGGAAGCTCTCCTTATTTCTTTTTGGTTGGATTTGGTGATTTACAGAATATCTTTGGAAGGTATCTGTTCCTTGCCAAAGTAGATGATTCAGAAGGTGTAATAACCTTCAAATGAGTGATAAAGATGTTCTTCAAATGAGTGATAAAGATGTTGTACACTCTCCATTCAAGTCTAAACCTCAAGGATTTAATCTAACTAACCCGATATCTCAAGTTGTGGGAAGCTTAAAGTCTAAGTTTAATGTAAAAACCATTCAAGAACACTCAAACTTGCTCAATAAAACTTTGAACTCTCCCTTCTCTCATTTGCATGAAAATTCCCTAGCTTTCTTTCCTCCCCCTCTTTCTGCCAATTCAGTTATTCTTTTATAGAACTCTCTTCAATCTAAAAAGTCCAAGTTGGCTTACCTATATTTTATCTTTTTGCATTATTTTCTTCCCCCAATTAACGCCCATGTAGGATTGCATTATGTAGACAGGGTTTAAAGTCATTAAAATCTGAATTTTTTAGCTAAAAAAGTCCACAAAGTGTAATTCTGGGTCTGCTGCCACTGCAATGTCGTTAACGACATTTCGATGTCGTTAACGGCATTTTGATATCGTTAACGACATTTCGATGTTGCTAATGACATTTTGAATGTCATTAATGACATTTCGATGTTGTTAACAACGTTGTCAATGTCATTAATGACATTGCGATGTAGTTAATGACATTGTGATGTAGTTAATGATATTACTTGTTTACCTTGGGCTATTTGTGCTGAAATTGCTTCCTTCACATGAATGCAAGACCCTGTAAAAAGTGAAAAACTAGCAAGGTAAAAATAAATTACAGCTTCATCATCGAACTCGCGAGTTAGGAGTAAAAATCTCATGCTCACAGGCTGCCCCTCTTAGGATCACTGTTGATATGAGATCAGTATGGTCCCAAGATTGAAAGTGCAGCGGGGTTTAGAGATAATACCTACCTGATCGTGGTTGTCACTTTCTAGGGATTATGGTTGGAAGCTTTCATCTTAGTGCAGCGTTGTCGGGGATTGGTCTCTTTGTGCCCCTTGCGAATTGCCCGTTCGGTAATGATTACCCCTTGAAGGTTGACCTTTGGTTGTTGCTATCGCTGGAACCATTGAGGAAATAATAAATTAGTCGTGCGCTTTCGTTCTTCTGGTTGAAGATCCCGTGTACAGGCTGTAGCAAGCCCATTGACGACGTTGACCGTAAAGAGTCCGCTGACTGAAAAAGTCGGGACAAGATGTGAACTATAAAAAGTTCATTGACTGCAAAAAGTCAAAAAAGATGTGAACTGTAGAAAGTTCATCGACTGTAGAAAGTTAGTAGATTACGAATTGTAGAAAGTTCGTTGATTGTAAAAAGTCCAAGAGTGGTGAACTATAAAAAGTTCATCGACTGTAAAAAGTTAGAAAATTTTGAACTGTAGAATGTTCATTGACTGTAAAAAGTTAGGAGATTTTGAACTGTAGAACGTTCACCGACTGTAGAAAGTGAGAAGATTACTTACTGTAGAAAGTTCATCTGACTGTAAAAATTCAAAGAATTACGAACTGTAGTAAGTTCACCGATTGTAGAAAGTTAAAAGATTACGAACTGTAGAAAGTTCACCGACTGTAGAAAGTTAGAAGGAAAGAGGACTGTAGAAAGTCCGTTGACTATAAAAAAGTCTAAAAAGGAATGCAGAATGTAGAAAGTTCATTGACTGTAAAAAGTTTGAAAAGAGATATGGACTGTAGAAAGTCCCGGAGGGTATGCGGACTGTAGAAAGTCTACGATGGACGCCCCTTGTGAGTTAACCGTGGGTTGACTGTGACCCTCGAAACTGCTAGGAAAAGGATGAAAGCCGTGTGCTTCATGCATTTGATGGTATGTCGACTATGGTAAGTCTTCGTCAAAATCCACTTGGTTGATCGTTGCGGTCTGAATTGTATACCCCTTGTGAGTTAACCTGTAGGTTGATTGTGACACTTAGAACTGCTAGGGAAAGGATGAAAGCCATGTGCTCCATGCCTTTCTGATGATATGTTGACTGTTGTGAGTCTAACATAGATGCCCCTTGTGAGTTGACCTCTGGGTTGATTGTGAGCCTCAGAACTGCTAGGGAAAGGATGAAAGCTGTGTGCTCCATGCCTTTGATGATATGTTGACTGTTGTGAGTCTGACATAGATGCCCCTTTTGAGTTGACCTCTGGGTTGACTGTGACCCTCGGAACTGTTGGGGAAAGGATGAAAGTCGTGTGCTCCATACTTTTTGATGATATGTTCACTGCTGTGAGTCTGACATAGATGCCCCTTGTGAGTTGAAGGGGTGTCTGCAAGAATGAGGAATTTTATTAATAGATACTTGTGACATATGTTTTAATTCCTTGATTGAGATTGCCGAAAGAAAATATTTTTACCCCTTCAATCAAGAATTAAAACATGAGGGTTCTGAGAAATTTTTCTTCAAGCCCATAATAAACGTGGAAATTTGAGTTTGAGATTTTCGGGGATATCCTGATGGTCACTCCGTTGTTTTAGGAGGCTTTTGTGATGTTGTAATGCTTCTTGAAAGAGGCCTATGTAGGCTTGAATTTGATGAAAGTTGAAATGACTTGAGTTGGGCCATTGTCATTCTCAATTTTGATGATGTGCTGCTCCGACATCTTCTTGATACTTGTATTTTCCTCATGTGGAGGTATAGTTTTTTTCTAATCGGAATGGCATTGCCCAGGTTTAACAGTACCTTCACCTGTAAGTGACATGATGTGTATGCATGTATGAATGACTTTATGCATGAATAACATTTATCATATGATGTGTGTTTTTCTGTTGCAGATATCGTTGGCTTTGAAGTATTGGCCCAGTCGATAGTAGAAGCTTCATTGCATGAGGGGCCTTTCCAAATTGATTCCCTCTTATGCTGGTGCATGAGTGTTCGCAAGGTTTCGACTTTAATAACTCCTAGGATTTTTTTATTTAATAATGAAGCAAAAAACCTTGTCTCCCACTTTCCTACCGATAAGATGTAAGTTCAAAATATGAATAGGTGTTGTCAATACCGCTTACCTAAATAGAAAAATGGTGACTACTACAAGTATATAGTTACGATGTAGTTTTAAAAGATATCGATCCCACAGGGAAGGACTAGCTCTAAATATCAACAAGAAAAATGGAATAAAGAAAATAAAATATTTTTGGATTTTAGTTGGGAGGATTAGAATTAAGAATGGATAGATATATGTATGGAAGACTAGAGATTCTAAATATATAGATTTTTCCTACGAAATAAGTATAGCAAAGAAAACATGTGAGTTTAACAAAGTTATTACGTTCACTAGACTAATTTAATATAATCGGTTCTAGACACTCAGATGTTCAATGATTCACTGCAGAGCAACACATGAAATGACTTTTCTAAATCTAGTGCAAACGAATTAAGACGATTATATAAACCTGGACAACAATATTACTATGCCTAGTACGGGTCTCTTTCACATAGCCACATTTAGCAAGTTACCATTCCAAAAATGTTGGCTCACTAAACAGCGTTAAAATCACAGATCCAGTGATTATACATAATCTCGTTAACCCCGAAACTACTCTTAAAGTTAACTCAAAGGCATATAACTTGATTAATATAAAAGACTCAACACGAAGTACGCATTATGACACATAGACATATCATAAACTTCGAAATAGAAAGTATAAGTAGAAAGTAAAGCAAAGTTGTAAGGTATGAAAGTGAAAGTTGAAGTTGATCAAACCGTATCCACTCTTTAATGGGAGTCGTCAATTCCCGCAATTCTTGCGTCTTCTTTGAATTCGGTCTCGGCCCGTACAAAACCTCCGCTAGTATGTTATTCTTTGTGAATATCGAACAAATGAATGTTGAAGAATGAAATCTTTTATTGATAAGTGATTTGCAAGTACATTTATACAACAATCACTCGAATATGTAGAGAAATCTAGTGATCAAAACAAGGATTCGAATCACTTAAACATTTTCTCGTTAACACTTATGAATGTAGAGAAAACTAAATAATTTCACTCTCTATCTATCACAAAATTTGTGAGGTTTGGAGCCCTATTTATAGAGTTCGAAGGGTTGTGTCTATCTAAACGAAGAGTTGTGTCCATTGGCAAAAGATTGCATCACTTCATTGTGATTGGTTGAGAAGGTTTAATCTTCTCCATAATAGATAGGCATCTATTCGTGATTGGTTGACTTTGGATAAGTGTCTTTTTGTTGGTAGTTGATGGCGGTTGATCATTCTTATCTAACGGTTGGTAGTTAAGAATATTTTACCAAAAAACCGTCCAAGTCGCGATCACGATATACAAGTCACGATGTGAATCTTTGTTTGACAATTTTCTGTTTCTGAAGTGTATCAAGTCGCAACCTCGAATTGTTGTCACGACTGTAATTGTTTTTTTCTTCAGAATTCTTCTTGTAACTTCACCGATCTTCGACAGCTTCGATCCTAAGCCAAATCTTTAAGTTCCACGCATCTTTTCGCACCTTTTTCACTCTTTTTACATAAAATTCCACTTTAGATCAATTTACTCCCAAGATTTACCTAGTATCTGCATTTGCACAAAAAAAACTATATACCACGTGAAATCTTTTATATGAAGTATAAAAATGACTTAAATTATAGTGTTTCGTGTGTAAAATTATATTGAGAATAAGTGTAATTATACACCTATCATACCCCCACACTTAACTTTTGTCTTGTCCTCAAGGTAAATTCAACAGAAGTGTATAAATTGGTAATCAAGTTTGTACCTCATTTGGTGAAAGACTATTGCAGTGAGTACCACATTCCCATGTTGCATAAGATTCAAGTAGAAGTCCAAAATTTCCCATAAATTAGTAATGTGCAATTTATATAGCTTAGTTGCATACCTTTGTTCTTAATGGAGAGTCAACGGAATCGCATCTTCATATAAGCATTATATGTATACTCGAATATTTCCTTCTCTTAAGCATAGTATAAAGTATAAAGGACATAGAAAGAACACTTTGATTAATTTTCTATCAAGGCATTTTTAGGTAACCTAGGATGCTAAAACACTCTCAGTGGTTGCATTTTATGCTCCATACCACTCTCCCCTTTTTTCAGTGGTTGCATTATATGCTCCATACCACTCTCTCATTTTTTTCTTTTAAGCATATGTTTTTGAAGTACTTTGTACTTTGCACCCATTTTTTGTGCTATGTTTTCTTTTCTTTTTTCACTCAATGAATGGTTGCAGTTTCTGCTCCGTACCATTCCTCACCTTTTGCATAACTCATTGGTTATCCTCTCTTTCTTTTGATTTTTCACTCTTAATACCCTCATCCTTTATTGATCAATTTCA
>CATIWQ010255080.1:0-26972 GCA_949673415.1 Euphorbia schlechtendalii | reverse complement strand
GGAGAGCAAAAGATCAAAAAAATCGAACAGAACCGGCGAACTGGACCGGACCGGACTGAATCGGATCGAACCAAACTAATTTGGTTCGATTCTTGGTCCATACATGTGAATGATTTAATTTTCGGTTCGGTTCTCGGTTTTGAAAAAAAACCCGAATAAACCGAGAACCGAACCAAATTAAAATCATATATAAATTAATGTATTTTAGTTCAGATACAATGATTTGTCAATTTGTCTTTGGATCAATACTTTTAATTTATGTGATTTATTAATTTATGGGATGATGCTCTTAAGTTTTATTAGATGGTTGCATTTTATTCTTATATTATATTTTGAAATTAACATTAGATGATATCTAGAAAGCAAACTTGGTAGTAGGTACTGATTCTTGAATGTGGTTTGATTTGTTGCATTTAACCATTTGTTTCGGTCTCTAGAAATATGAATTGTTTATTTATTGAATTTATATTACTAGTTTAATTAGTTCATGTTTTAGAATTTTTTTTTGAAATTGATTATTTTATCTTATAATTTGATTTTTTACTAAACTGAACCGGACCGAACTGAAACATTTAGATTCGATCGGGACTAAATCTACTTCTATTCAGTTCAGTATTTGATTCTTAAAATTTTAATTATTTGATTATTGATTTATTTGATTTGGTTCGGTTCGAAACAAGGAATACTCTCCCCTGAAACAAATTTGAAGATCCAAACTAACCCAATCGATTCAAAAATCCGGTTGAAGGCGCGCAGTAGAACGGCCGGGTAGGGACCTGCCTGGCTTTGAAGCTGCCACAACTCCAAACATACGCCACCCACTCATCCTTTCACCACAAATATCCCATTTCTTCCTTTAATCTCCACCTTCTACTTCCACACTCTTCACATTCCTATTCTAATTAGGGTTTGTTTCTTAGGGCGGGTTCAATGTCTTCATCGTCATTTGCCTTGTCCCCTTCCTTGAGGTCCCAGCTCTTTAGTTCCACCAGTGTTAGGTTTATTGCACCTGTCAGATTATCTCAGTGCAGTAAGCTTCTTTCTTTCTAATTTGACTTCTTATTCGTTACTGCTTGATTGTTTGTTACATAGTTTTGTTTCGAATTGGGCTTCTTTTGCGTTTTCTATCTTTTCGCCTCTAGGGAGTAAATGCGTAATCAATAGGAGAGATTTTGCTTTCAAAGGAATTGTGGCTTCTGGGGCTTCTGTTATGGGTTCTTCTTTGGTCACTGAACCCGTTGCAGGTCAGTTTTTGCAATTAGACTGGTTATCTTCTTCTCTTTTGTCAATCAAGGTTTTGAACTCTTACATCTCTGTATTTTATCTACATATTGTGGAGCAATTGTAGTAATTGGACTCTCACTTTGGTGTAGGACTTGAAAGATTGCCATTCAAGCCAGAAGGATACAACTACTGGACATGGAGAGGTCACAAAATACATTATGTGGTTCAAGGAGAAGGGGTGCCTATTGTTCTTATTCATGGTTTCGGTGCTTCTGCATTTCACTGGAGGTAGTTCATAGTTCCACTCTTCTGTGTGTTTATGAACTGAACTTTCTTATTACACGCGTAGTGAAGCATAAATTTTTAGCATTCTAAGTATTTGCTTGATGCAAACAACTGCATTCTAAAAACGAAACTTATTGTCATAATATGTGGATAATAAAAATGTGCTGTCATTTTAAATACATGTTATTCTGGCCTGGCACATGTTATAGTGTTAATTTGAACTTTACCGTTAATTTTAGTTATAAACCTTAATGAGAACATCTGTGTCTTTCAGATACAACATACCTGAGTTGGCCAAAAAGTACAAGGTTTATGCTTTAGACTTATTAGGTTTCGGATGGAGTGAGAAAGCTATTATTGAGTATGATGCCGTGGTATGGAGAGATCAAGTTGTGGATTTCTTGAAAGAGGTAGTAAAAGAACCAGCAGTTGTTGTCGGGAACAGGTGATGTTCAAGAATCAGCACTTGTTTATTGCATTTTCCTTTACCACCACCACACTGTCCCATCTTCAATTATACAAAAACTTGCAAGGAATCAAAGTCGTTAAATACTAAACACGCTACTGATAAGCAACATAGCTGACAGATACTGTAATGTCTTTGAACTATTACTGCCATGTTCCTATTTTCGTGCCGCTTTCGTTTGTAATCATACCGTATCACTTAAAGACTTAAGAATCACACTTGTACAGTGAGATCATAGCATCACTTTGTCAATTGAAAATCATTTCAACCTTTAAATATGTCAAGAACATACATGTTTGATTATAATAGCACTCCACATCATTTCCACATTAGTTTATTGTCCACTATTACCCCCATGAAAATTATGAATATTAAATCAAAGAAATCTTTCAGCCTTGGAGGATTTACGGCTTTGATGTCAGCAGTGGGGTTGCCTGAACAAGTTATTGGAGTTGTATTGTTAAATTCCGCTGGACAATTCGGAAATGCAAACGGGGAACCCATCCAATCTGAAGAATCCGTCCTTCAAAAATATATCCTGAAGCCGCTGAAGGAAATTTTCCAGCGAATAGTTCTTGGATTTTTGTTTTGGCAATCAAAGCAACCAGCACGAATTGAATCTGTATTAAAGAGCGTGAGTCCAATTCAATTTATTTTTCTAATAATAAGAATATCTGGATTTATTTTCTTTCTTTTTTTAGTTATATTTTCCCACTATATCTGATTATAGATGTCTTAGATGAGCAGGTGTATATAAATAGCTCCAACGTAGATGACTATCTTGTAGAATCAATAACAAGACCAGCAACCGATCCCAATGCTGGAGAAGTTTATTACAGGTTCATATGTGATCCTAACTATTAAAAATGCAAAATTAAATCACTGAAATTCAATTTGGAAGCAGTTATAATTACATTTAGCTAAGTACACGATTAGGTACCAAGTAAATGGTTTGGTTCATGCAGGTTAATGTCTCGGTTCATGTTGAACCAGACCAGGTACACTTTAGACAGTTGCTTAAGCCAGCTGAGATGTCCATTGTTGTTGCTTTGGGGTGACCTGGACCCATGGGTGGGCCCCACCAAGGCGAACCGAATCAAGGAGTTCTATCCCCGCACCACTCTCGTGAACTTACAGGCTGGACATTGTCCTCATGATGAAGTTCCGGATCTTGTTAATAAAGCGTTGATGGATTGGTTATCGTCATTAACACGCGAAGTCTCTCTCCAAATGCTGTAGAAGTATTACCTTACCTGCAGATTACTGCGCTTTTTATTGGAGCAGAAAGTCGGTTCCGATATAATAGGTTATTACTGTATTCTTGTGTAATATAATTAAAAGAGAGCAAATAGCAATTTTTGGCAATTTCCATTTATGCTCAATACTCAATAGTTTAGCAGTACATTGTAAAAATAGACTAGAAAAACAAGGCTTCGAGAGATTAAATTTGTACCTTCCAAAATACCTTTATTATTCTGATACTTTATGTAATTTTATATACTTTGTTGTTGCTCTCGGACATGTCATTTTAATTACCTTGATACATGTGAAGTGATGAATAATTGTGATTAAAAAACAATTGAATATCATGAATTCTTTTCTATAATAACAGCCAAACACAGTAAATACTAACGTGGTGTTTAAAATTCCTTATAAGTTGTTCACTTGTAAATAACTTTTAAGCTAAAAACAATAAAATGGCTTTCGTGGAGCTTATTTTTAAGCATCTTATAAGCAGACAAATAAACATCATCTAATTTTATCCACTAAAAAAGTCTTTATAATCAATAAGTTAAAAAAAGAACTACCAATGAGAAATAACATAATATAATAAGTATGATGAAAGACAAAAAAAGGAGCATCCGAGCTTGGAGATTACAGGAAATACTTCCAACTAGTACGAATTTGGAAGTTGTGCTGGAATCGAACATTTGACAGCCTACAAATTAAATTAAACTAAACATTGTTTTCTCCAATGTTTCTGCTTTGTATTCATCGCATATTCCTTCTGCAGTATCATCATTTCAGAACCTTTTATCTACTAGGAATCCCACCTTTCTCCCAAAACAACAATGCCTACAACAGAGAGATATAACAAGCCAACTCGAAGCGGATACGATCCTTCGGATACCGAAACTGATTGGCAAGATGATCCAAACAGCGGCATTTTCGCTCCTCACAAATCCAATTTGGATTTTAATTTGCCTAGAAATAAAAGTCCCATGAGACATAGCAGAAAACTTACTTCAGAAATGGAGCATCCCAGCTCTCCTCTGAAGGAGCCGATTCGGAGATCAAGACACAGCAGCAAGTCGCCCTACAAAACCCGAAAAGAAGATGTTCATGTTCAGACCGTTTCGCCAATGTCAGTTCGCAGAAACGTTAGCCCGTTCTCCAAATCCAAGCACAGGAGACAGACTTCCCCTTTTAAACCTGGAAGACAACAAGAAGAAGAAGATACAAACAGAAGGAGAAACCAAAGAACTCCTACCAGAGAAGAAAGAGGTTCTTTCTCGGAATTCAACGAAGTTAGTAGAGCCAGCAGCAATACGCGAAGATCAGCAACTGCTCCAAGGCAGAGAATGAGGGATAACAATCAAGATATGGGGGATAAAACTCCATCTAGAAGCTTTTTCAGCAATAAACAAAGAGAGCATACAAAATCGCCTTCTGTGGGTGAAATCAATGAGATGGTCGCTAATGCAAGGTTTTCCGCGACACAAATGAATACTAATGCCCCATATCTCGAAAGCACGGACTCTATTTCTCCAGGTGACATCTTTTTTTCACGCGATCATACACATAATGGTACTGGTATACCCAATTTGGTCCCAAGGCCCCCGGGGTATCCCCAGTTCCCGAAAAAAGGCAGAACTTTGACGAATTCGAGTTCAAGATGCACTAGGATGTCCAGCTCTGCAGTGAGTAACGGAAAATTCAGCACAGAAAGTGGGAAAACAAGTGACACAAGCGGTACGAGTGTGAGTACGAAAAGGTTCACGGAGAATAGGAAGAAAAGCCAATCAGAGAGTTGGTTTTCATGTATGAGAAGAGGGACTTGCCGGACTAGCAGATCGCCTGAAAAACAAAGTTTCGATGAAGCGTCTTTTATTGAAAGAGCATTTGTAGTTGAAACATTGAGACAGTTGTGGGTTGATAAACATCAGCCTACTTATTTGGATGATTTTATTTGTCACAAACAAGAAGCTCAGTTTCTCAAACAACTTGTAAGTTCAACTATTTAGCACAGTTTTTTTTAGAATTCGCTATCGTCGTCTTAAATCTTTACTGATATGGCCTCTTTATGTGAATTGCAGGCATCTCATAACAATATTCCCCATATATTGTTGAAGGGGCCACCTGGTTCTGGCAAAAGATCATTAGCAAGGGCTCTTGTGTGTGAAATATTCGGTAACACATGCCGAAATGTATGTTTTTTTTACGCCAAATGATCTTTTTCCATTATACTCTAAAATTTGTGGTATAGAATAACATCTGTTTTCTTGCAGGTATCCCATGATTTAAGGTATTTCCAAGTTCAGGTAAACAGTTATCTTGTTACCTTTAACACCTTTCTTTACTTGAGCCTCAAATGAAGGGTTAAATTGTTACTTAGCCCAAAAGCAAACTTCATCAATATTTGAACGTGACAAATTGTAGTAATTCAGGCTATGGTTGCAATGACAGGAACAAAGGGCTATGCAGGTAGCTTGCCGAATAACATCAAGTGCTCACCATATAGAACTCGATTTAGACTCTAAACCAAATGCTAAATATGCATTAATGGGTTTGGTAAAGGAGATTAGCAACACTTATGCTCTTGTTCCTGAAGTGAGCACTGTTACCTTCAAACCAGATTATAAAGGTAAAATCTTTGAGCCTTTTCAAATAACAGTTTTCATTCACATTCTTCGTTGAAGCTGATGCGAGTTTTTTTCTGGTTAATTTCAGTACTAGTGCTTTACAAGGTTGACAAGGCGGCTGAGAATGTTCAACACTTGATAAAATGGATAATGGATTGTTACACAGATGCTTGTAAACTCATAATCTGCTGTGAAGATGATGTAGATATCATTGAATCCGTAACGAACCGATGCAAAGTTATTAAAGTTGATGCTCCCGTTACCCATGAAGTAAGCAGTACTGTATAAGACAAAAAAATTATCATCGAATTCCACTTGTCAGCTTATGTTAGTTTTGACTTAAGAATTGATTTGTTGATTTGGAAGACAATGGAGGTTCTGATTCAGATTGCTAGAAAAGAAGACTTTGATCTGCCAACGAACTTTGCTGCTAGAATCACAGCTAAATCAAAGCAGAACCTAAGAAGGGCAATCATGACTCTTGAAGCATGCAAAGCACACAAGTAACAACAACCAAAATCATAATTCTGACAAAAAATTGGAGTTTAACTGAACTTAATTTGTTGCATATTAATATAATAATATATATCTATGTGGCAGCTATCCTTTTGCTGATGATCAGCCGATTCCATCTGGATGGGAAGAGGTCTTGGTAGAACTTGCAGCAGATATCTTGTCTGATCCCTCACAAAAAAGGTATCCCTCCTTTGTTTTTGTCTCATCTAAAAAAACTAGTCCATGATCAATGTTCTGAAATATAGAATGTAACCATTTGATGATATTGGTCATTCTAAAATGTAAACTTGACAGATTGTTTGTGGTAAGGGGAAAGCTTCAGAAACTTCTTGTGGACTTTGTGCACCCAAAGCTGATACTATTGGTAATGTAAAGATAAAAGTTTTCATTTTTTATTCACTACTGTCACTTACCTGATAAAAGTAACTGTTGGTTCCAACATATTAGAAACTAGTAGAACAATTCCTTCAGGGAGTAGAGGCTAGTACAAGAAGGGAGCTTTATTATTGGCATGCTTATTATGTAAGCCAAGTCTTCATGTTCCTTCCGATGAACTATCCCAAAAGCAATACGAAACTGACTCAATGTTATTGTTAAACAGGATAAGAGAATCCCAACAGGATCAAGTGCTTTACTCAAATTAGAAGGTAACACAACATGAAACAACAATATTCTCTACAAAAAAATGACATTTTCACTACAACTCACTCCCAAATCTATCTACAGAATTTGTAGCAAAGTTCATGAGCATGCACAGAAGAAGTCTTGCTGGTCATTAGTACAAGAAGTTGGTCACATTGAGCTTGTGTCAAGGTCTAAAATTTTACAAGTGAATTTCATTTTCGATTTCTTGAACAAAAAGGGATCATTTTATATCCCGAGGAAGGAGAACCACCGTTTGCATGTAATTTGCAGTTTTCCACCACCGAGTATTTAGAGGCAGCAGCAGGGTTCATATAATTGCGAACTTATCCATTTACAAATGTAAACATTCCTACTCGCTAATCAGATGCAATCCTCAATCCCACGAGCAATAAGAAAATACATTTTGCAAGTAACTTCGGCCTTGGACTAGCAATTCACAGGCAACAATTATAAACACGGAAATTAAAAAAACATCCATTGACAGTGTAACGATAGATCTTATAACATGAATCGAATTTCTCATCTAATATCTAATACGCTTAACAATTAGCATCTAGGAGGGGCCATTGTATGTTAGCTATAAACAAATCGACTATCACATCATATAAGTCGGTCAGTTGTCCCTCAAAGGTTCAGAACGTATATGCTAAAGTAAAGATTATAATGCAACTGTTAAACAAGTCACAAACGTGGTTTCCGTTCAGTATGTTACCCTCATAACTTCAACCTTCTATTTGCCTTGTTTTCCGGTAGTCATATTTCAGTCTGTTGGTCTGCTGCTACTTGCGGATGACTTTTTCCCAGTGTACTTCTGTCAACATAAAGAAAATAATTAACTCCTGGAATGGGTATTACACATGACACAAACAAATATAGGCTACTAGTAACAGTTGAGGCTAAGAATTAAGTTTGCATTTTGCAAATTAAGTTGAAATATAAGTACGCACTAATACTGTAATCAACTCACCTGCTTTCCAAAATCAAAGGGGATATACTTGTACTTGATCATATGTAGGATTTGTCGTTTCATTGTAAGGGCAAAAAGAACAACCCAGTAGCACAATAATATGGGCCAGAAAACAGGTACATCCAACACTGAGAAGAAGGTCAGAACAAAAGCCACAACAAAAGCCTTTGTGATGGCATACCTGAAACCATAGCTAAACATATCAATGCTCAAAAACTAGCACAAACTTCCAAGTTCAAACAATTAAACAATCCGAGTCAAACTTTCATGGAAGCTAGAATGGCAAATTGACAATAAATGGATTTAAAATGAAACTGAATCAAATAAAAAAGATAAACCCCATTATTTGATAACTAATTGGGTTTCCTCAAGAGATGAAAAGTGATATCTAGCAGTCTACTTGCTGATGATAGAAAAGCTGAATAAATCAGATTACGACTACTTCTCGATTATTCTAACCGGAGGAAGGCATATGCATACAATACCATAGTAGTCAAGGCGCTGAGGCACACTCAAGGCGCAAGGCCACGCCTTGGGATTTTTGGCCGCCTTAGGCGCAAAAATTAGCCTAAAACCCCTAAAGACGCAAGGGCTCGCCCGAGAGCCTAGTCGCGCCTTAGGCACGCCTTTGACTACTATGTACAATACCACCTATAAAGTTGCCAAAGTCAACTGAGCGACAGCGACTAGAAGGTGCTGCAGTTGGTCTGGAAAGCCGAAAGCCACAAGAGCTGGATAATGACTTCATCATGAAGATAACAACGAAACCGCAATCCGCATAAGGAAGAACAGAGTCCAAACCAAGTTATCATTTGTCATACTATGCCAGGACAAACTGAACATATTTAGCCATGCATCCACAAAACTACCAACACAAAAATTTCCCAAATTTGAAAAGACCTGCTTTCTCCGACCATAGTAGTCAAAGGCGCGCCTAGGCGAGCCCTTGCGCCTTTAGGGGTTTTAGGCTAATTTTTGCACCTAGAGCGCCCCAAGGTGCGAGCCTAGGTGGCCAAAAAGCCCAAGGCGCGGCCCTGCGCCTTGAGTGGGCCTCAGCGCCTTGACTACTATGTCTCCGACCATGCTCACCATTAAAATCAACAGTATAATAAACAAGCATCTGAGATCAAGCAGGTCGTATACTTCAATGCAGTCAAAATGCTTTACACTTTCACAAATATCGTACCATATACAGCTGATAGTTATTAAATGAGAGTAGGCAAAAAATACAAGTCAACATGTTTAAGGCTAGCTTATGGAAATAATGAATTGACTATTGAGTAATTATACAGAGTAAAAAGGCCAGAGTGAATATTGGAAATAATATTGGTCTCAAGAACATCAAATTCTGCACAAGGAATGTAGATGAAAGCAATAAGCTTTTCAACAAATAAAAAGGCAGCAGTAACTAGATAAATGTTAACTTAGAAGATCCTTCTAACAACTAACGAAGACTGATAATTTGACAAATGACAGAACCAATGATTGAAGAATTACCAGAACTTAAACTCAGGTAGGCGGCGAATGAAGGGCTTATATTCATCAGAGCCTTTGGTGGGCAAAGAAGCTCCATCCAAGGCTTCAAGCTCAGGCTCATCCTTGGGCGAGAGAAAACCAATCAAAAGATTCAAAATATAAATTCCCAGGGCATAGGAAACGACATAAAACCCTTGAACATAATAAACCCTAAGAACATAAATCATAGCGAGAACTAAAGTTCCTAGCCATCTACGCTCAGTATGAGGCGTGGATCGATCCAGATAGTACTGAAATGCCCTCGAAAAGTCGCTTCTCCATTTAGCAATGGATGCTCCGGGATCATCACCCATTCCGTCCATCAAACCAATTAAGTTAAAGTTATTGCCTGTTAAATCCCTTGATCCGTAACAGCAGATGAACAAGGAAAGCGTCAAAACTAGGGAAGCGATAAGCGAGTAAAAAACTAAAACGTACAGTAGAATAATTTGAACTTAATTCAGAGCTAAGCGTGTAATAAATCAGAAACCCTACAGATAAACAATACAATAGTATCTTTGGCAACGAAACAGAAAATTATATACACTGGGAAAAGTTTAGTTTAGGATGGGCAACTTACACAAAATTGAGAAGTCGTAGAGAGTAGGGTTAGAAATGGAGAATTTCGCCTTATCACGCCGGCACTTCAGTCAATTGTTCAAAGAGAAAAAATGCCAGACTCGTGAGATGAAAAAAAGAAAGAAGAAGAAGATTAATTTGATCAAACGGCATCGTCTTGATCTTAATGTAGTTATAAACAATAGTTTGCTTTTTCAAAATTCTAACCAAACACATCTATTGAGGCAATTTAATTTGTGTCCGTTAAATCTCGAATTTTTGATAAGTTTGGTTTATTTTAAAAATATTCAAGTTTGGTCTGAACTCAATTCAATAAAAAAAAATTTTATTTATTTATTATATTTGAATTTTTATATACTAATTTATTATACTTTTATACTATACTGCAATAATAAGTTATATAATATATTAAAAATTATTGTAAAAAGATATAATTATAAATGATATTTATTTAATTAAGAATTATTATTCTATTTCTATTATTGAAATGGATTAGCTTGGTAATGACCTCAAAAAACTAATCCAAGCTCGAAGTTGTAAAATGTTAATCGAACCATATTGCTGGTAAAAAATCTAAGGAAATCAAAAGTCTAAATATAAGAATAAAGAGCAATTAAATCAATAAAGATAATTGATTATGAGTTATAACCAACATCTTTATCTAGTGGTTAAAACTGAATTTACCACGTCTATAATTCACATGTCCGGGTGGGGTTTTTATTTTAGGAAATTAAAAAAAGAAACTACCACAGTTGATTTTACGGTTGTGATTTTTACTAGAGGCAAGAGCAGCTCCTGAAAATATTCCTCCTATGGAGACATGTGCCTCACATATATCCATGAATCCTCAACCGTCTGATTAATGTCATATTCCATTTTCCAATCTGACTGGCCATTGAAACAATGACGTCATTTCCCAATTTAGATTCACTCCAAGTTCCAACGATTAAAAAACCTCCCACGATTTCTTCATAGAATCAATCAATTGGACTGATTTTTTAGCTTTTCGTTCAGCACTTCACCCTACTCTCTGTAAGTTCATCTCCATCTTCATCTTTCATTCAATGGATAGGTGGATCCCCTATTTCTCTTCTCTTTTCAGCTTACTTTGAACTGCTACTTTAACATCAAACAATGAATTACTCTATTTCTAATGGATTTTTAGTTTAGAATTTGAAGTAGTATAACGTTGGGGTATATTCTCTCTGATCTATTTCCTGTATTCAACAAGGTTTGGCTTTGTAGTTTTTGCTCACTTTTTTTAGCTCCAAAATTTACTTCGGGTTTGTGTATTAAAAATTAGGAATATGCTTTTCACATTACTTTGATTGTTATGATTGTAACCATATGCCCAAATGCTAATTTTCCCTTAACATGCATGGTTTTGGGGCTTCTCGATTTGACCCTTTCCTTCAGTAATAAGTAAAGAAGATATATATCGGATTCTAGAAATGTTGTTTTTGATTGTATGTCTTTTGGTTTTAATTAATTGTACTGAAGATTCAACACCTCAAAATGGCGGGAGAAGGAAGTGAAAGAACTCGAGTTTTCCTCATGCTGTGCTCAATGAACGGATTCTTTCTTCAATGTCACGAAGATCTGTTGCAGCTCATCCTTGGCATGACTTGGAAATCGGTAATCTATATGAGCTTAATGTTCAACCTATATATTTACACATACCATCAATCATATTTTTCCTGCTTGTCTTTTACTTACTAACAGAACCTTGTGAGCTTTTACATCCTTTACTAACTATATTTAATATCGCAAAACCGTGCAGGACCTGGTGCTCCAGCAGTTTTCAACTGTGTAAGTAGTGTTGCTTTTCAAATACTTTGTTATTGCTGAGTAACTCGACTTGTCTTCTAGAAACACTGAGTTTTTGTGCAACTGGAGGATGTATTTAATTGAGAAGTGGACCTATTGCGCTGGCTTACTGACATTTTCTGCTGAGAGTAAAGTGGATGACAAATTATGATCACTATTCCATAATTCTTAGCTTGAAAATATTTCTTGATTTTCTTTTGATTTTAAAGTTGCTCATCCAAGTTCTCTCAAATGAATATCACTGAATTCGATCTTTTCCTTTATTTGCATTATGAAAATCTGAATTGCAGGTTGTGGAAATTCCCAAGGGTAGCAAAGTTAAGTATGAACTTGACAAGGAAAGCGGTCTTATCAAAGTATGTATACTATATTTTTGTGCATTTACTACCTTTCCTTATACATTCTCGTAGAGCCTACCATTTTGCTATGCAAAAGGAACTCAAAATATGGTTAGGGTAAGACAAGTTATGTCCACTTTCTTAGCAACTGCACTGCATGAAACCCCATCCCTGACATCGGACCCTAAACGCAGTCTTAATTGCTACACGGTTGAATATTTCTTTCAAGCCTTCATATGATCCCATAAGAACAGATTTCCTTTTATTTTAAATCATCTCTGTTGAAGTTATAACGATTTTGCATGGTGTCCTTGAGATTTTCATTAAGACTACATGACAGGTTGACCGTGTTCTTTACTCATCAGTTGTTTACCCGCACAACTATGGCTTCATCCCTTGAACTCTCTGTGAGGACAGTGATCCTATGGATGTCCTGGTACTCATGCAGGTAACACCTTTTGTATTGTATAATTATTTTCTAGAATAAAACTCATAAAATGAAAGGAGACATTTTTTTCTTTCTATTCATATTTTTCATGCTATAATGAGCCCTTGATTTCTTTTATGAAATAGGAACAAGTGCTACCTGGTACGTACCTTCGCGCTCGTGCAATTGGTTTAATGCCAATAATTGATCAGGTGAATACATTTACCATATTCATATGCTTAAATGATAGATGATAAACACATGTCGTACTGTATGGGAGACCTGTGAAATGTCATGGATCATATCATTTCATATTAGTATTTTAGTGTAATTGGATCGACTAGTTTGATCAATGTAATCATGACTTTTCATCGTACAAGTCGGGAGAGTGCGGAGTGCACGCTTGTTCATGTTCTTTTACAATTTGGGGGTCCGGGGACAGCGCCCCGTTGGCGGGGTCCTGGGGCAGCGCCCCGGGCTAGGGTCGAGCTCGAAAATTTTTTATTCCTGAACCTACGCATCCTTTGGAAAATTCATCAAAAAAATTAATTTTGGACCAAAACTATGTGTCTGTTGGACACAGCTGAAACCCGAAAAAAACATGTCTTTTAGACATGGCTGCTACCCGAAACAGCATGTGTATTGACATTTTGGTTATTTATTTCACCAAAATGAAATTAGCAAACACAGAAGAAAAAGTTGGTTATTTTTCACAGCAAATAAAAATTTTCGTTCCTGACAAAAATTTTTATTTTATCCCATTGAAAGACCGATCAAATAAATTTCAATCTGATGGCGTATTCGTGACTTCAGAAACATCTAACAATTCCCCAAATTCCAACATTTCAGAGCTTCTGTTTATTGGGTCTTTAATATTAACATTATAAAATGCTAGGTATGGCAGCCTGAAACAATACAAATAAAATATCGAGCAGTAACAAATTGAACTAGGTGAACTTGTGTGTTTCTCCGTTTCTCACAGGTCCCAAATCTTGAAACTTTCATGTATTTCTGGAGTATTTAATATAAAATTTTATTGCAGGGTGAAAAGGATGATAAAATTATAGCAGTATGCGCTGATGATCCAGAATTTCGCCATTACACTGACATCAAGGAACTTCCTCCTCACCGCCTTGCTGAGATCCGCCGCTTTTTCGAGGACTGTATCCTCTTTTTCATTGCAGTTATTCTTTTCCCGTGTTATATATTAAATCTGTTTTAGACATTTGCTAAGTTGATCATTTTAGCATCTGCACCACATATACTTGACCATTAACAACAGATAAGAAGAATGAGAACAAGAAAGTTGACGTGGAAGACTTCTTGCCCTCTGAAACCGCCATCAATGCAATCAAGTATTCCATGTCAGTATTCTTTTACTGCATTCTTTGTTAATTTCATTTCTCTTGGTTGATATAGACACAGTTACTATGCAAAAGTTTAGTACTTTCAAATAGATTTACTTTGCTTGTGTTTTACATGTTTTTGCAGGGATTTGTACGCATCGTACATTGTCGAAAGCCTAAGGCAGTGATTGAATTTGGAGTTATAATTGGCTAATATTTGGATGTTTGCGTACTGTTTATATCAAGGCAAAACTTCTTGCATCACCTATCTGCAGAATTTCAGTCACTTTTTGAATGCTCTATCAGAAAATTTTGTTTATCAGTTACCATGTATAATATACAACTCCACTTATGACTTAATATTATACGTCAATAAATTAAACATAGACCGTTAGACGCCTATTGTTTGTTTACTACTTTGATCAAAATGTTTAAGAAAATGACCTTATAGAATGCACCGCCTTTGTTTGATCTGTCTATTTTAAATGGGATTTGCTCCAGTGATTGAACTATTGATGCCAAAAAAACTAAACTGCCAGAAAATTATATTTAGAAAAAAAAATACAATGACTACTGTATATATAATTAGCTAGACTGAATTTACTATATATCTTAAATTATAGAAGAAAAATTGGTTATCCTTACGTTCATAAAAGATCCATAGAGTTTTGAAGGAATTGAATTGATCAACTATTCCAACCATTTCCACTGTAAGAATTTTAGCACAAATTGATTATTGCAAATTTTCAAATCATATTATTAAGTAGTTGGTCTTCCATCTAAAGTTTTTGCTTATAGACCTGGGGAGCCCGCTTAAACGGGTCGGACTTTGACACTCATTTTTTTTTAAAAAGCCGGACTCGAACCCAAGCCTTCAAAACCTGGAGATTTAAAAGCCGGGTTTGGTTTTTATATAAATACCCAAGCCCGGTCCGAGACAGGTCCGACGAATAATTTTATTTATTTATTATATATTTATATATTAGATTTATAATTATTTTAATAATTTATATTTTATTTTATTAAATTTGTATAAATACAATGAGTGTTACTAAATATTAAAAATTTTAAGTAAATAAAGAAATTATATTAAAAATTTAAGCATATTTTGACTTGCTTTATATTTTTTCTATTTAATTTAAATAAAAAAATTATAATAAAAAAATATCCATGGACTCGGACCGAGCTTGGGAATGACCTTGTAAACCCGGCCCGAGCCCGAAATTCTAAAATATGGGCTTGGGCCGGGTTTGGAATAGCATTTTTTGAAAAAAAGCCCGCCAAACCCGGCCCGAACCCGGTCCAGTCCGGCCGACGAACAGGTCGGCTTGCATATAACGATACCCCTGTTTCTATCAAAAATACAAATGTGCTCTAGTGCTTTTTATATATGTTGTTTGCCAGTTGAAATATTACAAAATTTTGGGTGATGAACTCTAAACTAGAAAAGAATTATATGTAAAATAAAGAAAAGAAAAGAAAGAATCACTTAAAATAAATGACAGGCTTATTAGATTGAAGATCCCACATCCCTCCTTCCTTGACATACTCCAAATACCTCGTAAATTCGGGTTTCGCCGTCGTTTTCTTGTTCTTTCGCCGACCGTCAAACAGACTAAAAAGTGGATGACTAATAGTATTCTTCTTCTTCTTCTTTTGAGGTTCTTCCCTCTCCTTGATCTCCTTGATAGGCTTCAGTGGTTTTTGCGTCCGTATTTTCTTTGTAGAAAATAATGAATCAAGTTTTCCAACAGGCAGTGTTTTGGCCCTCTTTAAGGTAATTTCGGGAACATTATCAATGGGTACAACTCCTGTTGAATAACACGAATCATCGTTTTCTCCAAACAATCTCTCATATCCACCTCTGCGACTTCGACTGCTTAATGCTCGAAACATCCTTAATTATTTATCAACAAAAGGGAATGAGATTAGGAATTGATGGATTGAGTTTGAAAATTTTGGCAGATAAAGTTGTTTATTTATAAGAATGAAAGCATAGAGATGTGTGTCATGTGGAGTAGGTGAAGATTTGGTCAACTTTGGTTTGCTACTGATCTTACACATATTTGTTTCTTATTGCATGTTTTTAGTTTGGTGAATCTGTTTTGAAAGTTCGTACACAAAAGTGGACTTCTATATTATATAATTGTTTTTATTTTTGGCAATCAAAATATATCTCTTTTCTGGTTATATAATTCAAAGGCCGCATGTAAAATGAGCTCAATGAAAAGGAAATTCAGGAGAAGGTTCCATATTTAATTAAAGCCCAACATCATGATGGTAACAGTAACTACTAATTTATGATAAAATACAATTTCAAAGTAAGAAATTTTGACCATATGTTATATTTTAAGCCAATTTTTTTATTTTCTAGAATAGCTTTCAACTCTGAGCTCTAGACTAAAGCCAAAAAGTCATAGTCAAATATGTATGAACGAGGATTTTATGCTTGATAAGCTAATTATTTGACTGAGCATTTAAGAAAATTTCAAAGATAAATATATAATAATTAGAGAGGGCCTATCACATGATGTATAACTTACCTCACTATATGAACAATAACATAACTAAATGTTGACTAATCCAAATTTCGGCCCCAATTAGCAGTTGTTGTTGCTGTCTGTTGTGAAGTTACACTAGAGCCCAACCGAAACCCAACTGCTCCCTACTGTCTTAATAAGCCTATTATCCCTCATATGGTTTCTCAAGTTGTCTACACACTCCCATTTTCCAACTGATGCATAAAAATTTGAAAGCATAACAAAATTTCCTGGATTGTTTGGTTCAATTTCCAGCAGCTTCTTTGCAGCAAACTCACCCCTCGAAACATCTACATTACCGCTGCAAGCATTCAGTAATGCTGCCCATACAGCGGCTGTAGGCCTAGTTCCGTTTTTAACCATATCATCAAACAATTGCCACGCTTCCTCTATTTTCCCGGCTCGGCCTAGGACATCTATGAAGCATGAATAATGCTCTACACCTGGTTCTATACCATGTTTATCCCTCGCATGGTATAAAAGTTCTAGCCCTTCGTCTACCAATCCTGAATGCCCACAAGCTGATAGAACAGCGAGAAATGTCACTGAATTAGGTGACACTATGGATTCCTTTTGTGCCATTTTGTAGAATAATTCTAGAGCTTCATGGCCATATCCGTTTCGGCCAAATGCATCGATCATGCTACTGAAAGAAACCACATTTTTGTGCATGACTGTATCGAATACTGCCCCGGCGTTTGAGATTTTCCCGCATTTTGCGTACACGTCTACTAATTTGTTGCAGAATTGAGTGTTGGAACCAAACCCGAAACGGGTGGCGATGCCATGAATCTGTTTTCCTAACTGAAGATCTGACTTCTCAGAGCAGGCTGCGAGAGCACTGGTAAATCCAACTGCATTTGGTCTTACTATACTCATTATAGAATATGCCTCTTTATACCTGTTGTTTTTAATACACCCAGTAATCAAAGAATTGCACATAGCATCATCCTTTCTGCAACTCAAACTAGAAAACACTTTCATGGCTTCGTCCATACACCCGAAATTCGAGTAAAAATCAATAAGAGCAGTACTCAAAACCACCAAATCACAGCCCGTCACAACCACCAAGGAATGAACTTGTTTGCCTTGTTGAAAGGCCTTGATTGAGGCACAGGCCTTAATCATAGAACATAATGTAAATTCACTGACTTTAATTCCTATTTTCCTCATTGATCCAAAAACAGCAAGAGCTTGATGGGCAAGACCGTGTCTTAGGAAGCTTGAAAGCAACGAATTCCAACACACAACATCTGGAAATTCAACTTCCTCAAAGGCCTTAACAGAGTCGCCTAAAAATCCATACTTGGAGTACATATCAATGAGCGCAGTTTTGGTAACAGCTCCTATATCAATTCCAAATTTTATCATTAAACAATGCACTTGTTTGCCACGTTGCGGAGCAGGCATAGCAGAGCAAGCTTTGAGAACAGGAGTGAAAGTATAAGCATCAAGGTGAGGAAGCGAGGAATGAATACGGCAAAAGAGAGCCCACGTGGCAGGAAAGTCGCCATTATGGGCAAAAGAATTGAGTTTGGAGTTAAGGGAGATGAGGTCTCTTTGGAGAAATTCATCGAACAAGTGGCGGGTGTGGACTAAGCGGGTATTTGCTAAGGCACTGTCAATTTTGCCTAGGGGTTTGACCAAGGGAATGCGACCACGGAAAAACAACATCAATTAATCCAACAAGAAACCAAACACTAATTTGTGTATTATTTGCTTCAGGCACCTCTCTGCGGACTGCTTTGCTCTTTCATGTTCCGCAAGCAAAAAGATTGGATTTAACTTCTGATAAAAGTATGAGCTAACGAACGAACTGAATAAACGAATTTGGTACCAATGGGTAATACAATAACTGAGCTATGGTTGGAGTTGTGTTTTGGAAAATATAGAGCGATTAATGGAGAAGGTAGAGTTTGCTATTATTAGATGTGGAATAGCTAGAACGGTTGCAGATAGACCTGCACAAGGCCGGGTTCGGATCGGATTTTATCGGGCCTGATTAAAATATTAAAAAATGAGTTGTGCAAACTCGGCCTACCCTATGAAATAATACATCAGGTTCGGGTCGGGTCCTTAATAAAATAATCAAAACTAAACTCGGTCCGTGGATCTAACTATCAGTTATTTCGAATAAAAAAATTTAATATTTATTATTAAAAAACAATAATTTTAAATATATTTATAGTACAAGGCACAAAATTAAGTTTAAATGTTAAATTTTAGTACAAAAAAATGACATTTTCAACTATGTTATTTTTTTTACAATGATTAAATAAAAATAAATATATATCTTTTAACATATTAATTATTATTTCGGGCCGGGCGAACCGGGCTTGAATTATAATAAAAAAACCAATCCCAACACATATTTTACTCGGATCACTTCAAGGTTCGAGCTGAGCCTAATCTTCGATTACTTTACCAAGTCAAACCCAGGAAAAAGGGACAAAGACGAGTCCAACGAGTCAATAGGCCCGTGCCCAGGTCCAGCTGACAACTACAATTGCCAAGATGGGAAACACAAGTAAAATAGGACAGAAATGTAATAGAGCTGCTAGAAAATTTACAGCCCAGATTCTCTCTTCAAAATAGCTTATGCTGTTAATTTAATCATGAAACATAATGCTTCTTTTCATCACTGAAATACTTGTAGTGAAAGCATTAATTATCATAATTACAATCATTTTGTCTATAAGCATGCATTATCATCACTTCCCTGTTCAAGATTAATTCACTTTCAAAACTAATTGTCTTTTATTATATACAAATAAAAAAAATCCAAATATAAATATATAAAGATCAATTGATGAATACAATATTAGCATATAAACAAGCAAAATCGGATAAATTTTATGGAACTGGAACTGAAACTGGCCAATTTCGTTGAATAACAATTGTTTTGATTCCTGTTTTGCATTATATGAAACTAAGCGAACAAGATATTTACTAGAAATATGGATATCCAGAATGGAGTGTTAGTGTAACTGTAATTATGAACATTAATAATACTTGCTACCGCTCCTCTGAGTTGAATCTATTCCATGCTTCCTGAAAACCAACCCCATTTATACCCATAATAAGCAACTTCATATAGAATGTGGAAAATTCAAGTAATAAAACCAAACACACCTTTAGAAGATCAAACACTTTCTCACAGATGTACTTCTGCTGAATAGTGGCGCCTCGTTGTTGTAGTTTATCAGGATGAACACAAAGTGTGGCCTTCCTATAAGCTTTCTTCACTGCTGCTGCTGTTATCACTTCAGTCAGAGGTAATGGATGCCAGCCGCTACCAGCCCCAAGTATCTGCCCCACAAAACAAAACCCCTCTCTCTTTCAGTAATTATGTGGTAGATATTCACTCTATAAAACAAAATTTAGCAGATCCAAGTCTAAGGATTATCCAGGTAATATCAGTGAGGCAAAGTTCAATATTGGTAAACCATAACCCTATGCACAATTAACCTCTTACTTGCATCTATGCACTTTTTCAATGTCTTCAGGAACTACTGCAGCTAAAACGTTCATGTTTTATCCAAGATTGCAAGATATAGCTATATGTTCAATTGTTTAACACCTATTTACAGACATAAGAGAAACCAATCATGACAAAATAGAAGCATGAAGAAAGAGAAGACAGCATACATATTGCAAAGTTGAAAGCAATGCACGCAAGTTCCCTTCTTTCCCACTTGACCATCTCTTGACATCCGCATCAAGAGTTTCTGCTAATCTCTGCACAGAAAATTTAAATTAAGATTTTAAGTGGATGTGTTAGATAAAGCGAAGCACCTGAAGCAAAATTCATTGGCAAAAAAAATTACATTTCTTTCTGCTTGTTCTCGTTGAGCATGACGATCGCGCATGTTTAACTCTTCTAAAGCATTTGCCTGCACGAACAACCAAAAGCTTAAGTTTATCTGTGTGTTTGTATATGGACCAAAAAATACCAGTCTACAATGGACAAAAAAACATACTGCACGTTCAGCTGTCCTTCGATGTCTTTCTAATCTGGCTTTACACCTCTGAGGCGATTCACTTTCAACTCCATATCTTTCTGTAAGAAAAATTTCGTGCAAGAGATTACATGATTTACAGCCAAATAAGAATATAATAGCAATATGTCAAAGTTGAACGAAAGATCGAACAAGTAATACAAGACAAAAAAAATGAGCATAGATAGTAGTAAACCATATACCGCTATAGATTGAGGAATGCTGATATTTTGAACCATTCGATATGCCTGAACCCTGGGATTGCTGACTGTGTAGCTCCTGCCATTTAGTGTAGTATCAGCAAACAAAAAACTTTGAACAGTCTATGCTTCAAGGGGAGAATATAAGCTACTAAGAGCATACTCACAGCGTTAGCAGAGTTGGGTCTAATTCCACTATTCCTAGAAGAGGAAAAATTATCTGAAGCAGATCTTTCAACTCGATCCCTAGCCTCAAAAGCAGTCCTTTCAGCCATTGCCTTTTCAAAAGCACGCTCTCTTGCCTCTGCAGTTGCTCTCTCTACTGCAGCACGCTCAGCCCTTATCCTTGACTCAACAGTGGCCTTGTTATCAGGGAAGGACTTCTCCCTACCCTCTGTACATCCCTTCTCCAATCTTTCACGGGCATCATTGATTGCCCTCTGTCGCACACCAGCAGTTGCCCTTTCCACAGCAGCCCGTTCAGCCCTTTCACGAGCTTCAGCATACACCCTTTCACGAGTTTCAAGTATTGTTCTGTCAACAGCCATCCTATCCTTCTCTCTTTCCCTCTCCCTCTCCTTCTCTTCTTCCATTTTTCTAAGGCATTCCAATTCCAAGTCCCTTTCTCTTTTCATTCTTTCAGATTCTTTGTCTTCCTGCGGAAGCGTGTCATTCTTCCCTTTTTGTTCAGTGCTATGGCTTGCATGAACCTGCTGATTTACTCTTTGATTGCTTTCTTTTACCTCCGTCACGGGTTGAGCTCCTTTAATATTCCTTCCAGTTTCAACAGGCTCTTTCACTGCACAATCCGACATTAAATCAATTCTTTCGTGAGGAATTTTCACCCCTTGATTTCCAGTATCCAAATTCACTTGAGAGCATCTCTTAATTTTCTCAGTGGTCTGCTGTTCAGGGTCAGATGTTGCTTCTTTTTTTCTATTTCTTGGATCCGACAACAGCCTGCTAGTTTCTTCAACAGCAACCTCCTTAGTTGCTTCCAATTCACTCCTGATCTCAAACTTGTCAGTTATTTTAGCTGTTTTATCAATATCAGTGTTATTAAGCCTAGACACTTCATTCAGTTCAATGTACCCCTCCCCCATCCTGAATTCTGTTTTCTTTTCCCTATCAATAGCATCTCCATGTTTTGTCTTAGTCTCTTTCCACTCGCAAGTAGCCTCAGATACGCTTCCAGCCTCTTCTGGCTCCCCATCTGCTTCTAATCCAGTTTTGATTTCTTCAATTCCCTCAAGGTTTCTAGAGGTTGTGTCGTTATCTGGTATTTGGCATACTTCCTCTATTCTCTCTCCAGGTTCACTTTTGAAGAACTCCTTAATTCTATCTGCAATTTCTTCCCTTTCAAAAGCCTTTTTGCATCGTAACTCGCCTACCTCCAGCTGTTGTTTTGCATATCCCTCTGTTGCAAATACCTCTTCATGTTTCTTTTCATTCTTCTGTTGAAGAACAGCTGCTTGTCTCCTCTTGCTTTCTTCTTCTTCATGCGCCTTTCTTAGTCTCATCTCACTTTCTTCTCTTTCTCGTTTCGCATTCTCCTGTTCAGAAGCCTCTCTTTGCCTACTCTGCACATCTTCCTTCTCAAGAGCCTGTTTTTGCCTTTTCTCATTTACTAGTCTTTCTTTATTTGCTTTCTCTTCCTTTAAAATAGCCTCTCTTAGCCTCTGCATCTCTTCCTTCTCAAGAGCCTGTTTTAGCCTTTTCTCATTTTCTTCTCGTTCTCTCTTTGCATTCTCCTTCTGTTCAATTGCCTTTCTTTGCCTCCTCAGAAATTCTTCCTTCTCAAGATTCTCTTTCAGTCTCCTACTATTCTCTTCTTTATCCTTCACATCTTTCAATCTCTTCTCATTTGCTTCTCTTTCAAGCAATTCTCTTCGATTCTTCTTAGTTTCTTCTCTTTCACGAGTCTCTTTTTGTCTCTTTTCATTCTCTTCCCGTTCAGTTGCTTCTCTTTGTCTCATACATCTCTCTTCATTCTCACGACTCTCCTTCATTCTCCTCTCGTTCTCTTCCTTCTCCAACGCCTCTTTCTGTCTCCGCACACTTTCTTTCTGCTCAACAGACTCCCTTAGTAACTTTTCCATTTCTTCCTGCTCGCGAGGATCCTTCTTTGTCTTCTCTTTTTCCTCTCGTGAAATAACCTTTTTCATCCTAAACTCGTTTTCTACTGGATCAAAAGTCACATTGAACTTCTTCTCATTTTCTTCAAGCTCGAAAGCATGTCTTGATTTTCTATCGCTGTCATCCTTTCCACGGGGGAAAATTTTCACATTGCCCATACTTCTGTTATCCTCCTTCCACTGCAATCCTTTATCCTTGTGCTTCATAATCTTCCTACTCGCTTTCTCTATAACCTCAACAGAATCTGATTGTTTCTGTATGTCGTAAGCTCTTGTTCTTCTCTTTTCAGTTTCTCCAGGTTGCAAGTCAGTGCTAAATTTCTTCTCATGCCATTCCTCTTGGCGAACCTCATCAGTTATCGGGACTCTCTTGTCTACTATTTTCTGCTTGTTTGCAATTTCTGATCTCTCAAAGCTTTTATCACGTTCGCAAGCTCTGACTGGCATTCCAGACGCCATCTCAGGATGCTTTTGTTCAAGACCTGCTCCATCTTTCACTCGGTTTACTCGGTGCCCCCGTAATCCTTCCACAGTTTCCCTTTTTTCTTTCTTTTGCTGCTCATAACAATTGGAATCATGCTCCACTACAATTTTGTTGCTTTCCTGGTCAAACACTTTTTTGGATTTACTAGTCACCAATTCAAAAAACTGAGTAGCTTCTTTCCATTCACCAGCGACATCAATAAAGTCAGATCCTTGAGAGGAAAGTGATTCCCTTGCTTCATTGTCGTCTGCGGATTTTTTTGCCATATTTAGACGATAATTTCCTTCTAACGAATCTGAATTTATTTGGCTCGTCTTTATAAGCTTATGTTTCTCCTTTGTGAGAGAAAACTCAATTCCATCCTCTTCTCCTCCTTGTATGCTAACTAGTGCCCCTCCCACACCTTTCATGCTTCTAGAGCCGTTAACTAGTTTATTCGCCTTCTCTTCCTTATTCCTCTTACCATTCTTTGAATCTGAATTTGTACGGCTATGAAAAGCCTCGTGCTTTCTCTCCATCGATTCTTTTGCACTTTTCAGCTTTGCTTGAGCTTTCTTCATGGCATCTTTCATAGCAGCAGCTGAAGTTGCAGCAGATGAGCTTGCATCAACCTCTACATCGAAATAAGGAGGAGAGCCATCACCAGCACTCTCTTCGGAAACAACACTTCTACAACTCGAAGTTGTTCTATCAGAATATCCCTTTTCGACATCCAATGCCGGCGGTGGTCTAGATGGTGGTGGCAAATCAGAGGGTCGAGTTTTAAGGCTGACATCTGAAATGGTTAAAAACATAGAACCATTTCTGACAAATTCCCCATGAGGTACGACATCATTAAAGAACAATTCACCACTACTACCGCTAACTGGTTGTGACATGACTTTCCTGAGATGCCTTGTGCTCAACATTCCCCCGCTACAGTCAATAATGTGATGATCATTGTCATCTCTTGCGTACAGATAGTCTGAGTTTGGCAAGGAAGAGGCTTTATCAACCACAAAAGTATATCCCGAAACGTCATGGAGCTGCGTTGTGTGACTGATCCCATTTGACAAATCCTCCTCACATTTTGCACCGGCTTTATTATATGACATGTTGAATTCCAAACAACCCTCAATTGTGTCGGTCGAGTCTCCATTTGAGAAGCACCGGCCCTTTACAGAATGATCCGATTCTTCTGATATATTATCAGCTCCTGCTGGTGTCCTATGGGGAAACGGCAGAAAAACCACATATATAATAAACCCTCAAGTAGCTAACTGGATCAAACATAAAAGGGAAAGAAAGCAAAATACTAAGGTTTTAAGTGAGATCACTAGTCTAATTAAAAAAATTAGGAATAATAAAATTAAAACATCAAAATGATGATGAAAAAAAGATCACAGAAGGCCATCATAGACAGGCATGAAAATAAATTCATTTACCAACTATCCTGGAACAGACTACTAATTCATCAGTTCGAATAAAAAACCATATAACCGCATGAAGAAAAAAAAAATTCAAGGATCCTAAAAGTTACAAACCCAGAAATTAACACTTGATCATGATATTTCCTGTGATTAATGTATACCCAGCCTTTTAATGCTCAAATTCTAAAACATTCCCTTTTTCCCCAAATTGTCCAAGGTCGCAATTTTATAATTACCCAATATTACTCAGTTCCTTTGCATTTACGATAAACCCACCACATAGAAATGGGGAAAAGAAACTTTTGTATATTCAAGTTGGAAAATGAAATAGAATAAACTTGAGAAACGCAAAGAGACGAAAACAAAAAAAAAACTAACGCGTTGTTCAACACTCTAGTCCAGGAAATAAAAATCGAGAACAAAATAGTACATGATCATACCAAGCTTCATCAGAAGAATCATAATGACCATTAGATTGCTCCATCATCATCAAGTCCTCAAAGGAAGCTGCAAAATCCTGGCCACTGAATCCCCCAAAAACTTCGGTATAGTCGAAACCAGAGCTCCGAACATCAAAGTAAACGTCAGCCGCCTCGTCATCAACCAATGGAAGATCAAGAACTGGAATAGAAGAAGCGCGTGAAGTGTGAAACCCGCCAAAAATCTCAGTGTAATCCTCGACCCGAGGAGAGAGTGTCGGAGGTCCGAACTTAGGAGCGCCGCCGAAAACGTCGTCGTAAATGGACTTAGATGAGGCGGTAGGGCCGCCATTGTAGCTCTTCTTGGAAACCATGTTTGGTTGCCGAGAAAGTGTGGGATTTTCCATGGGAATGAATGAGAAAGAGGCGGTTAGGGTTAAGCGCGTCGAGAGTAGGAAGGACTAGAGAGAGTGTATATAAGCCTCTGGCCTTGTTGTTGCTTTGCTCTGTTTTGTGTGCTTTTTTCGTTTTCTCTTTCTTATTTTCTTTTTTTCTGCAAACTCTGGACAGACTGAAACAGAAGAAGATTTAAAATATAAAGTAACAAAAAAAAGAGGTCTAATAGCGAAATGACAGAAAAGGGCTTGAATTATTGTGTTGTTTTGTCCGAAGCAAGCAAATATTCAAAACGAAGCAGCTAAGCTTTGTCGTTTAATTTTATTAAATAGTGACGTTTAACAATCCCCTAATTACATTAGATTTGAACAGATTTAAACTTTTTGCATCATCTAAAATCTTAAAAAGTAATTCATAATGTAACGTTAGAGGTTAGACAATGTTTTCCTTTAATGCATATATCTATTGAAGGAGATTTAACTCCAAATCAATTCTGTCTTTATTTCCATTTACCAAAAAGCTACATTATTTGTTTTACGTAATTATTACTTGATTTAAACATTTAGTTCTTTTTAAGTACACAATTGATATTTTACCAAAACAATTACCTAATTGTTCCTATTTAGCCAAGCTAAGTTCCTTTTGTCCACAACTTCAATATCCTAGTACAGTTTTTATGCAACACATCCCAACCTCTTCCATATCAAGTAAATTAGTAGTACTCGTTAAGAGTGTGCAGCTACTTAAGTTAATTTGAACTGAAACACATTTATTTCGGTGTAAAATTATAAGTATTAATTAAATTGATCAGAACAAATTATAAATTGAGCAGAATTGAGATATATTTTTATAGGAATGTCCTAGTCTTGAGATCCTGTGTGTGACTAAGATATATCATAGGTTCGTTTCACATGAGTAATGGGAGCGAGTTTTCATTTTTATTTTAGATAAATGCATTTGTATAAAGTTTTGTAAAATTAGATGATGTTTTGAATTTATATAAAATAGAGTCAATTTATGTGTAATTTCTAATTACTTTAAACAAAATTGGATGGCAAAAATAGCATAACTCAATTAGGGGTGTTAACTAGTCTAGTGACTCGTAAACAGTTCGAAATTCGGCTCAGTTAGAGCTCGGCTCAAGATATTAATAACAAATCAAATTTTTTAAGGTTCGACTCGAAAAGTCGCAAACATGTTTGTGTAATTTTTCTACTTAATAAATTAGTGAAAAATAAATTACTCCTTAATACCAACCCATGTTATTATATTCATAATTTAGTTTAAATTTTTTGTTTATATTTGAATTTTTATTTTTTCAAAATGTTATTTTTAAAAATAATAGTCAAGAATCTAACATGAGTAAAAAAGACCTGTTTAGACTTCCAAACTC
>CATIWQ010255051.1:0-26815 GCA_949673415.1 Euphorbia schlechtendalii | reverse complement strand
TTTTTTCTATTAATTTAATAAAAAAATTAATAACAAATAAAATATTCATGGGCTTGGGAATGACCTTGTTAGCCCGGCCCGAGCCCGAAGTTCTAAAGTACGGGCTTGGGTTAACCTTTTTTGCAAAAAGCCCGCCAAGCCCGGCCCGCCCGACGAACAGGTCTAGTTGAGATGTGGATATGATTTAAAGATGTCACCCACAGTTAGAAATCATCCATCTCATACTGAAAAAAAGAAAGAATTAGTAAAATATTTGTATAATTATTTTCTACTTAATAAACTCAAATCTTTATAAAAAAAAATTAGTTATTGACTACGGCTTGAACTTAGGAATGATTTTGTAAGTTATGTTCGGAGCTCAGACCAAGACTAGAGTTATAAATTGTGATTTGGTTTGGACTTTGATTGCTATTTGCAATTGGATGCCGGACAAAAACAAGCTTGAACCAGGCTCAACCATGCATATGAACATGTATTACATTTTAGAAACTATCTATCGTATTTTATTTATTTCTCTGACTTTTCCAAGATTAATGATTTATTTAAGTACTTTAAAATTTCATGTCTTTTACTCTCTATAGTTCCTTTTTTACTGAAATAATAAGTTCATTAATACCAATCAGTGTCATTAATGACAATCCTAATCAAATTGGTCCGACATCATATCAAATCTCTTACATGTCGAAGCATTAACTGCTCTATCTAGTAAATATACAACATGATTCGTAGACATACACACATAAACTACTCCAAAAATACTATTAAAAGATCTCAAATAAGCCGTATATGAGAATTAATATTAGAATGATAATTATGAGCTCTGACAACATTTATTACCTCCATTAAAAAATATTTATCGATCAATATGGAAATCTTTCAACCAACTCAGTGGTGCAGGACAACTCATAATTCTGGACACAAAAGCATCAATGAGATCCACCAATAAAGAGGCTATCGTGGTAATAAAAATAACTTGGGTTTCTCTTAGAACACAACTATAGACTACTTGTTGTCCTCCGGAAAAAAACACTTGTATCAACATTGTAATTAAACTAATTCGAAGGTGATTTCCTCCACCTCTTACTTCTTTCAGGTGGCCTAGTTGTAGGCGAAACTGAGTTAGCAGCCAACCATTCGTGTAAAAATCCTTGCCAATACTTTCGAAGCCACTGAGAAATTACCATTCCATAACCAATTGTTAAGCTTTGCCCATATTGCCCACATAACAACAACATTCTCTGTAGCAATTGGATCTCGGTTAGAGATGGCAACGGATCCTGGACGAGATCCAGATTTGTAGATTCGGATCCGTTATTTAGGATAAGGATCTTATTTTTACAGATTCTTCTAATCGGAATCCAAGAAAACAGATACAGATTTGATACTATATTTTACAATGAAACATGGACCCGGACCCATAACTAAAGCCTAACTGAAGACTAATTGCACACATTTTTCTCGAACTTATTGGATAGTTATAATTATTTGAGATCCATGTAACTCCAATTGCATAAACATAAGTAAATGAGCATGTAAACTATTTAATACAAAGTGAAAGGTAAAATTATGAAAGTTAAAACTAAGAATTAGATGTTAATTACATGAATCTGTTTTGGATCCGTATTATCCGTTGGATCAAGATCCTAAAATTATAGATCCAACAGATCCGAGACAGATCCAGATCTAGTATATTCAAACGGATCCGGCTCGTTGTCATCCCTAATCTCGGCTTGTGATCTAACTCTGAACCCGTTGTTTGTCATTTTAAGACTTTTCATCAAAACCAATAACCATTTATTACACTAGTAAAATTACTAATCTATCCATTTATTATAAAATTTTCTTTCCTTCTTAATTACTCCATCCATTTCATAAAAACTGTTATTTTAACATTATTTGTTAATACCAAAGTCACATTAATTAAAACAATAAAAATACTTATTTACCCCTTTGATTATTCTTAATTTGAAAGTTGATTGGATAATTTATTTTTTTATCATTTTCATTGTGCTTTAGTAATGGTGAAATGGATAAAATGTTAAAAATCTGCATTGAAACACTTAGTTAGAAAATTTTCAAAGGTTCGAAAGCGATAATTATTATGAAATGGGTAGAGTATTAACTTTTGATATCATTTATACTTTATCTCTTGCCTAATTATTACCATGTATAATTAAAGAAATAAATGTTGATTAATTATTACATGCCTGTGTATTAT
This sequence comes from Euphorbia schlechtendalii, assembly GCA_949673415.1. NCBI lineage: Eukaryota > Viridiplantae > Streptophyta > Magnoliopsida > Malpighiales > Euphorbiaceae > Euphorbia > Euphorbia schlechtendalii. Next base: position 24,597 of record CATIWQ010255051.1, on the reverse strand, counting down.
ATTTAATAATTTTAGTATGTGTTAATCCAAATAATCCAATAATTTTATTTATTACATGCCTGTGTATTATATTTAATAATTTTTTAATACTTTTTATATTTTAGACCGTTGGAATTTTGAATTTTATCACAATGTCATATAATATATTCCCTCAATCTCTTTTTAATTATATCTTTCTATTTTGATTGTCATTTGTTGATTTTTTCCCCTTTTTTCATTTTTACATTTATTAATAATAATCAATTTCGTTTAAGAGATTTATTCAATATTTCTTTCAATTATATTCATATTTATAACAATTAATTTATTTTACTTTGTTTAAGTGTAATTAAGATGTAATGAAATTTCTACAAATACTAAAGATAAAGAAAGATGTTTAAAGAGGAGAGAGATTATTATTAATCAATTGATTAATGAGATAAATATAAAAAGTTAATTTACTATTTTTGTTTAATTTCTTAATTCTAGGGTAGAACTCTCTAAAAAGATAATTAAAATAAGATAGAAGGAGTACTAAATAATCCAAGTAAAAATGCGATTACATGAAAGATTTAGGATACTATTAATCTTTTTATATTTAAGTTATAAAAAAATAGTAAATTATCATTTAAAAATTATGAACCATAGCTATAAATGATCTCATAAGCGTAATCCGAGTCCGAACTTCTTAAAAGTGAATCAAATCGAGCATGAATTATAATTTTGACAAAAAAACCCGATCCGAAGTTGAAGATAAGAAAAAGTATTGCTCAACTTGAACAAAGACACGTTGACATTAATTTTGTCATAGGCTTACAGCGGATACAAGAAATGATTTTGAAAAAGGAGAGAGTGAGTACAAAGAGCAAGTCCAATGGTTTTTCATTTGGCTTAATGCATCGACACCCCCTGAACTTATTCAAAAAGAGCTGTTGCCACCTTGAACTTTCAAATGTGACAGATAGTCCCCTGTACTTGTCTAAAACGTGTCACTTTACCCCCTCGTAAAAATATCGGCTTCAAGAACAAGAAGATGAACACGACGGGTCAAGAATCTATAAATATTATGATTAATTGAAGAAAAATTTAGAATAGATATGAAGTTTTGAAGAAGATGAAGAACATATATTAAGGATTTTAAATTGTAAGGATACGAATGTTATGGATTTTTTATATTTATTTTCTATTCCACCAACATACTTTACGTGCATGTATTTTGATAGTCATTTACGTAGCAAACCAGATCAGCAAAAAGGGGTAAAGTGATGCGTTTTAGGCAAGTACAGGAGGTTATCTGTCACATTTTAAAATTCAGGATGGTAACAGCCCTTTTTCGACAAGTTTAGGAGTGTAGATGCATTAAGCCTTTTCATTTTGGAGAATTCTTCAAAATGATGAATGAATTCGGGGAATGACCAATTCCAACCAATCCTCGTATGATATATCCTCAAAATTAGGTTCTTTAAATATGGGGAACGAAAATTGATTAAAATAATGTTATTTTTTTTATTTTTAATTTTATATTATTATTATTTTGTTAATTTAATAATAAAATAGTATTATTTTAAACTAAATTTGATTTGGAAAATGAAAAATGACATGATTAAAAAACAATGTAATTCATGTAAAATGAGAACTAAAAAATGAAAAATAGACTAAATGGGTTGAAAAACAAAAATAAGTACATAAAAAGATAATGCTTATAAAAAAAGGTGGAATTTAATTGAATTATGTAATAGGGGAAATTATATTAAGGATCGGGTTTAAAGGATCGGATCCATACATATTTATCATGTATTCATAAAATGAATATGTTAATAGAAAAGTAAAATATAAATTAATTTTTAAAACACATAATAAGAATACATGAATCCAATTCTTTGAACTCGTTCCCCGAAATAATTTCCCCCGTCACGCAGAAAGAAGGGAAGGAGTCCCGTAATTTAAGGAAAGTAAGAAGAGAGGTTGCCTCGTGGCAGACAGCTATGCGTCCTTGACTTCGAAACCCGCACGTGATCACCTCTCTGTTTTTGTACTAGTTTGTGTTTTTTAGCTCCATACCTTCCTATCCTACTCTGCAATTTTTCGTCATATCTTTTACTCATTTATCATTAGCCTATGCCCAATTTGTTTTCTTCTGATTTAAAATGTCATGAAAACTGGGTCGGATGGTTCAATTCAACTAAAATCCGACAATAAATTTGGTCTGCTTGATGAAAAACAACGATTCAATAAAAAAACACGACATAATCAGTTTGAGTCAAGAATATATTAGCAACCCCCTGTGAAAATTTACATAAATTAGGGACAATTGATTATGGCAATAATTATTTAAAATTGTATTACTTTCGACTTTATTCTTATAAAGTTTAAATTAATATAATGAAAATTATAAATGAATAGTTTTACTTTAAAGAAATGATTTTCACATTACTAGGACCCTGGTTGTTTACCGTAAATTTTTCAAAATTTTCAGTGTTTGTTTTGATTGAAAAATAAATTAAAAAAAATAATTCGCTAATCAACACTAAAAGCTATAACCCTTCACAAATAATGATAATTGTTTTTCTCTAAAAAGAACAATTTCCAAATTAAAAATCACATTACTTTCCTGTTTAATTTAACTATGGACCGCTCTCTGATCAAAATATAACTTCTTGGTTTTTACCCACTCTCCCAATTTTATAATGTACTCCCTACATCTATTAAATATTATCATTTTAAAGGGATTTCGTTATCTTTTTTTTATTGTCATTTTGTATTTCCAAGATATTTTTTCCAAGTTTTCCATTCTTACCCTTATTAATTTGTTCAACTTCCAAGATAATTATATTCTAATCTCCAATAACAAGAGAAGACTATAGATCAAATTGTTTTTATTGAACAAATTAACAGTCATGAAAATTGAATAGGACATTTATGAAAGTGTACACTAATAAATCATCTCATTTGGTTAATTGTTAATTTAAAAACCATGAATTAGTTAAAATGATAATATTTAATAGACGGAGAGAGTATTAAAGAATTTTCATGGACACATTTTTCAACTTGTACTTCTTAATTTCTTTTTCATCTAAATGAGATCTTAATGTTTTTTATGCTGATTTTATATTGGAAAAAGTTATTATTAATTATCATTTCTAATCATTGGATTTATCCTTAATTTAGAGTATAATAAGTCAAATTTATGATCGGAAAATATTTTTTATCATTACAAACAAACACCAAAATATATTTTTAGTGTTGTAATCCAACACAGAAAATTATTTTATTTTCTAATGAATAATTTTCCCTTTCACAATATTTCCTTCACAATATTTTCTTGTAAACAAATATGAATATAATAACATTCTTTATTAGAAATATATTCAATTAATTTTGTTTACTATTTATTTCCTACCAAAAACAATTTACGGTTGAAAATTATAATGTTATTAAAATATCATGTTTATTTACATCCTTTAAATATTTTTAACATTAGAAAGAAATAAAGTTTATTATTAACAAAAACAATTTTTTATTTCTTTCATGAAATTTATAATTAACAGTAAAGCGAATTAAATTAATGTGAATAGCATTAATGCTTTTCAGAGTTATAAAATTTTTTTTATTAATTTTCAATTAGGAGAAATATTAAGTAGCTTACAATGGATGTTGATATTTGCCGTTACATTTTTACTTTATCTCCTCTCCAATAATTTCTTATATGCATATTTATTTATTAAAAGAAACTAATAATGCGAATGTCCTCCCTTTACTTACCGTCCCTGAAATGATTTATGTTACATTTAATTAATAAACAAATAAAATTTCATCCTTAATTATAAATAAAATTTTAATTTATAAAATATTTTAAAAAACACTAAATAAAATTATTGTTATTATTATTATGAATAATAAAAAGAAGAGTACGAGTAAAGAACTAAATTGACAACATAATCATATTTGTTGAGTTTGTATTATATCGGTTTGATAAAACCTCACATATTCTTCATCTGCTATCATACAGCTTTTCTAATTCATAAACACTAAAATTTTGTCTTTGAAAGCACATTGTTCGTATATAATGGAAATTGAAAAAGTTACTTATAAAATTTAAACTTACAAAGTGAAGATAAGAATTTAAATGAAAAATAATTAATGAGATGTGTTTCGATGGTGCATGAAAAGAAAATTTTGTTGGTTTTAGTTTTGTTTTAGGTTTTTGTTCTCTTTTCGTAATAGTAATTAATTAAATATATAATTTATTTAATTTAAAATTAAATATAATTTAATTTTTATTCATAAGGACATTTTCATAATCAAACAATGTAGATATAATATTAATTTTATTGATCATAAAGACATCTTAATCATCACGGGAACAATTAGTGTAAAAATGAAATGGTGAATACCTCAAATTAATGATAAAACACTATAAATAACACTTAAAAAGAATTTAGATATAAGTAAGTGAAGGAAACAAGTTTGAAGATTCACAATTTGGTGTGGCTTGGAAGCATACGGTATTCAGATGAATTTTTCATATTTGAGTTAACATTAAAACCATATTCTTTCTTTTTTTACTTTCAATTAATTCAGTTTAGTTATAAATTTAGTTTGTATCAATTTCAGTTCAATTATAACCAGTGTTTTAAAAGGCGCTAGGCGCTAGTCGGGCGGCTAGAGCCTCCGAGGACCTAGACGGGGTATTTTTTTAAAATATATAATATTTATTAATAAATTAAAATAATAAATTTAGGGTACACGTAAATTTTTATATAATAATACTAAAAATTCATATTTTTAAGCTTTGGCGACAATATTTTAGGCTTTGGCGACATTTTTAGGCTTTGGCGACACTTTTTTCTATCTTTGGCGACGTTTTTCTGAGTTTTGGCGACAATTTCCGCCTTGACCGCTCGATTATATAAAATCGGGGCGGTGTTTTAAAAATCCCCGCCTAGGCGCCTTGGCACCGCCTAGGCGGCCGCCTTTTAAAACAATGATTATAACACGACTTAACAAATGAAAGAACCACAGTACTTATTTTGTTTTTGTTAGTTTAGGCAGCTTAGGTCTTCTTAATAAACCCAGTTAAAATAATTAACTAGGATGTTTAATTATTTAATTAGGACCAACGCTGATGAATGTACGAATAGCATCGTATCCTTTGTCTAGTTGGAAGCCATTGAACAATTAATATTATTTTTTATAATTAACAATTCTCAACTTTTGACTTCAATTTTGGCCACTATATCAACAATCCAACTTTAAACCCCCAAATTCTATTTCAAGTAGTGTCTTTAGCTTCTCTTTTCTATTTATATATTTAATATGCAAAGCAATCTTGAACAAATTTAGCATCCAATCCTTTTTTAAAATTTTAATTTACCATTTGCATAATATGCAGAATATAAATGCTTACAATTATTTTAATTCTAAATACTATATCATGAGAAATACACCAAAAAATCTGTTTCCAATTTTTGCTTGGTTCATAGTCCTTTCTTTCTTTTACTTATATTCTACTCTCTAGTTTCCCAAAGCAAATGTTTTTTTTCGGTTAAAGAAGAAAATGAGACAATTTAGATATTTGATAAATTTTTAAATATATCTACAATTGAGTTTTACGGAATAAAATTATATATCTCCAATTTAATTTCCCTAACTATGTAACCCATTGAATTTTTAGACACTTGGCAATTAGAGTCCTAGTCAGCTAACACATTTTTTTTTGAAAAACAGTCAGCTAACGCCTAATTAACATTAGCTTCCATATCGTCAACCTAATCAATCTGCCTTTTCTTTTGCAAGTCCGGAATTCACCTTGAATCTCCAATTCTTTTCGATGCTCGATATGCAAATTGATCAGGTTTGAAGATGTTGCGGCGATTGTCGGAGTGATCTTCAATAGCCAGAATTTTAAGGAATGTTTTCCAAAGTCCTCTGTAAGAACAAGTTGGCGTTTGAATAAATTTTCTCTTCGATTGACGACCCATTAAGCTCGAATCTTCTGGCGCCTTCAACCAAACACACCATCTGATTAATTTGTATACAAGTCGAAGATTAGGAAAATCAGATTAATCCAATTGAAGATAAAAGATGTGATGGGAGCAAAAGGAGCTCAAATACGAATAGAAGAAACACAACAAGAAAATGTTTGGGAATAAGGGGAATATTTGAATGTTTCTGAAGTCGTGACAAACACTTTCAGATTGAAATTTATTTAACGGTTATACAAAAAATTCAATCAGATAAAATTAGAGAATCAAGAACATGGAATGGAAAAACTGTTATAAATCTTATAAACCATCGTATATGTTTTAACAATGAATATATCTTTCATATCTAAAAACTATATATGTGTATATATATAAAAAATAGTTGTATTTACATTTATTTCTGTTTAACAGTCAATTAATAACCGTTAACAAAAACTACAACATTGAAAAATAATAGCGTGTCGCGATTGCGATTTTAACATCCAAATTTTTTGTTTCTCGATGAAGATGAGTCACGAGCATGAGCCAGTGTCGCGGGCGTGACACAGACTATGTCCAAAATATAACTTTTCGGAGGATAAAATTCATCCGAAAATGAATTTTACATTAACTTATGGGGTAAAATAATATTTTTTTCCTTTTGAGCTAACCTAGCTAGGGGTGCAACCCCTTGGACCCCGCCATGGGCTGCCGCCCCTGGACCCCGCTCCTGGGGGTGTTGTCCCCAGATTCTTGATTTCATATAACCCGAACAAGTATGCATTTCGCACTCTTCCTATTTATTCGATACAATAACGATCACATTGATAAACTAGTTTATCCAATTGGGAACTAATCAGAGAATTCTCCAATGACGATTCTTAGTTAACAAATATATATGGACTTTTGTGCACGGTTGCTACTCAACATTGAGATTTACGGAAGAAATATTATGGGTAGGTTCTAGAGGCTTAAAGGTCATTAATTAACGATAAGGAGGTTAACGGTGTTAGCTAACTAAGAGTCTAATTGCCAAGTGTCAATAATTTAAGGGGGTAGATAGTTTATCACATTAAGTTGGGGACATGTGATTTTATTGAGATTCAACTACCTTTTCAAATCTCAACAAAATACTTTATTTAGTGCGGAAAGATTATCATTTTAGTTAAAATTTTGTTAGTCTTTTTATTTATTTTTTTAACATATCAATACAACATTAAACATTTTTTTCCTAACTAACCCTTCTATTAGTTAGGAAAGAGATTAAGTATAAAATGAAATTATAATGTAATAATTAAAAAGACATGTATTTTTATGACAAAGTAAATGAGATAAATTAATCAATTTAATAGAATAATAAATGTTTTATTATTCTTGATGAAAATTCTAGAATGACAATCTTTCGACATCGAAGGAAGTACTACTTTAATGAAAATTCTTTAGTGGTATTGAAATTCGATGTGTCCTAAATATCATTTTAATTAATGTCCATGTCTCTTGTATTTGTAAATGATTAAAATATGCACAATTTGTTAATTTACATTTCCAACTGAAATTATGAATTATATTTTTATCAAATACTTAGTACAATAAAGTTAATAATAACAACAAATCGTAATATCAAACAACAACACCACCAACAATAAACATAAATAGTTATAGCAACCACATCAATTTTGCTAGACATGACCTAAATAATATATACTCTGACATTACTCAATGAATAAATAAATCACCCATCACGGTAATTTTAAGAACTCCATAAAAAAATTTGTGTATCAGTATAAGAAATAGAATTGACAAACACTACAATAAGTCTTAAATTAACAAGAAAAGTAAAGAAAATATTGTTGGTGCCAAATAAGTGTATAAGCACGTCAGAGGGGTGAATGACTTCTTTTTTGTGGAACGGTTTGTTCAGAGGCTTAGAGTTATACTCACTCAAAATCTCACTATGAATGTTAAGAATGTGTAATGCAAATTATGGAAACTCAAATATAGAACATAAATAGAGTCTGAGTTAGAGTTATGCGAACAAAGATTTTATATTGGTTTGTGCATAGCTTACTTCAGTCTTTGAAAATGATATCCAAACTTTAATTCACTAGTGATTTTTTACTGGTACCTTTCCTTGAATCACAACTTGAGCTTTATCAATACAATAACTACCATTCTTACTGTATTTAGGCTCACACACTAGCTAAACTCCGAAGATATATTTTCACAAGGTTTGAAAGAAGTGTTTGATGTAATAGAGTTAAATGATTACAGTTAACTCTATTACAAACAAGTTTGAATTTAAGTGTTTGATGTTCTTTAGTAAGCAAGATTAAAACAAGTTTGCTTTTTTGAGAAAGTGAATATTTGCAGAGATTCGAGTATGAAAGTTTTATTATAAGCTTCAATATTTCACCAAGTTACTTTGCTGCAGCTTGGATTTGTAGTCGTTGATCACTTATGTGAAGATCAGATCATAGTGGTTGTCTCTAAATAACTGAAAATCTTCTAGCCGTTGGATCTTCCATTAGACTTGGAAGATTTTCATTTAAAGAGCAAAAAGGAACTTGCACTTGCTCTACTTTCTTCAATCAAATTTCCGGGATCCATAGTTCCTACTTTTACAATTGTAGGTGACTCGCTGTCAGGTGGTAGAAACTGAAAATGGACTTTATCTCTTGTGGATCACATCACTCGTTCGAAAGTTATCTCCTTTTATGGATCTATCAGAGATCCTATCTTTTTGTGTATGAGACAGTAATGACTAAATTTTAGTAAAGATATCATGCGAATCCCTAGGGCTTTGAGTTATAATGATTTGATCCAATGCTGACATTTATTCTGTTATAGGTAGTTATTAAGAGGATACTTCCATTTGTTACCTTGTTTCCCAAACTCTAAGTAAAGAGCTTCTAAGTAAGTACTTGAATTTAGTACTTACTTTCTTCTAAAAACATTAAGCTATGAGTTCTTCATGTTGTTCATTTGACCAATCTCGAGCTCTAGCGATGTTGGTTTATCTTCTAAAACCACCATGATTTTAACTTCTTGCAATTTTCCTCTGGCTAACTTTGGACTTGGGTGACAAATTGGCCTCCATGCACGCCCTGGATCCTGGATATAATAAAGGCTCGTTTGGTTGGCGGAATGACTATTTCGTGGAATAGGTAAAAACGATTGAAAAAATATGAAAAAGGTGAATCTTTTACCTAGAACCAGTCTTCGGGATGGAATAGATATCCCTAGCTATCATACAACTCATGGAATAACTATTCCTTCTCAAGAGGGAGGAATAGCTATTCCATGAGTTGTATGATAGCTAGGAATAGCTATTCCATCCCGACGACGGATTCTAGACAAATACTTCACATTTTCCATTCGTTTTTCTCCTATTCCACAAAATAGTTATTCCGCCAACTAAACGAGCCCTAAATGTTTCTGGGTGAGTTAGTTCTTTTGGGTTGCTTATAAGTATAAAAATATCATATGAGCATTATCTGGGTACTAGATCCAACAAATACAAATAATTCTAGAGTAATCAAGAGAAACAATAAGAATAGTAAAGAAAATAAACTTCATGTGTTTAATCCAAAAATATAAATCTGAAGTCCAGATTATGTTTGAAAGTATGTCCTTTGAGGAATATATTAATAAGAGAAATATGTCTCAAGCTAGAGAATTGTTCCCGAAACCAATTATTGGTTGATATATTCTTGAAAATAGAATTTTCAATATATTCGAAAGGTATTATATTGTATTTTTTTCCTTATAAGGGGATAAGGGTATTATATAATCGGGTTTCAAACGTTCGGAAACAATATTTTATGAAACAAAGAAATATAAAAAGCATAGAAAATAAGATTAATAAATTTCAAATTTGTTTTTCCTTTTGGGTGCATGGGGTGGGGTTTGGATTTGACAGAACCTTAACCTATTTAATCATGGTTCTTATATATATATATATAATAGAACCAAAAATAAGTAACTCGCTTTTTATACACCTAATTTACTCAATCATAATAGATAATAGCTCACAATTTTATTTTTTAATTTAAGCCTTTAAATTAAATATAATTTTTTAGAACACGTGGTTTGGTACTAATATATAGACCTAACTTATAAAAAATTTGAAGTTCGATTAAAGCCTATACATAATTATATTACTTGATCCACTACACACACACATTAATTTAAAACATAATTCAAGTAATAATATAATTTTATAAGTGAATTGTTTGATTGGATAAATGAGTACCCATTGACATCCTTGATTTAACATTTTAATAAACTATTTTCTAATATAAAATAGGGCACTATACATCTTCTCGTGGATGTCAAAGTCATTAGCTATTGGTTAGTTGGACTTTCTCTATCAGTTAACGTTATATTTTTTTTTAGGCTTTACATTTCTTCTTATCATTTCCCTTCTTTGAAAAGCTTGTTATTAAGATTACTTCAATTCAATTATATATTAACAACATGGTACGCAATGAACTAACTGTTTATTTGATTAACTAAAATTTCTATGTAGCTTGTCTGGAATTCTATACAAGACAAATATAATGCGAAAATTGATCTCTCTTACCATGACTAAATTTTAAAAAAATATTGACTTGAAAATGATATATATATGAAATAGAAGATAAACGATGTTTATAAACTGTATCTAATGTATTTTGATGGTTTCTTATAAGTAATTTGTAAGTAAAACGTTATAAGATGATTTTTGCAACTTTTTTTAAGTGGTTTATAAATTACTTAATGTTTGACTAAATAAAAGACAAATGTACTTACATTTCATTCATGAAAAAGTTTTTCTTCTACATGTTCTTTTTAGTCATTAACAATTTGCATAATTTACAAACTGATTATAAATTAGTTTATCAAACAATTCAATTATTTATTTTCTAATAAAATAATAGAAGGTGCAAGGAGATTGCAAGTAGAGACAAATTCAAAGTAGATATTGAAAAAACTGAAAATTAGGACAAGTTGAAGAAGAAGACAGATATGGAAAAACTTAATTAAGAAAATAAATTATTAAAAAAGAATAAGAGAGGCAGTGAAGCAAAGTTGGCAAAGGAGGAAGAAAGGCCGTCCAGGGTGCCTTTGGGTCCCACGCGCCGCAGCAACCATCTCCACTTGTCCACTCTCCCTTGCCCCCTTCTTTACTTGCCTGAATTATTAGTAGAAAATTAATGTTTCAATTCTTTATTAGAAAAAACAACCATATTTAATTAATTATAATCTCGCATTCAAATCTGCTAATCCTGGTCAACTTTTGGGTTTAACTAGGGTTAAATTATAACCATTCATGTGGATTAACATAAGCTTACCCTACCCACACACTTGTCTTTCCTCTTTTTTTTAATTAGGGTTCATTTGCTGAAATCATGGAGCTTTTGTTCTTCACTTCCCCCACTCTCCTTTCTTCTTGCGTGCAACTCAAATATTAATAAAATTTGAAAATATTATCGAAAACTTATACTTTTTCATGTACTAAATAGTTGTTTTGGAGGGATTTTGATTTCTCTTTTTTATTATCATTTTGTATTTCCAATGTGATTTTTCTCTAAATTTTTCATTTATACTCCTATTAATTTGTTCAACTTTCAAGAAAATCATATTTTAATCTCCAATAATAAGATGAAAATACTATAGGAATCAATAATTAAACATATTAATGAAGTCTTGAAAACTGTGAATTAGTTAAAACGATAATATTTAATAGACGGAAGGAGTAATACATATTATTATTATTTGTTGAATCGAGACTTAATTATACCATGGAGAAACGATATTCAAATAAGTTTAGTTAAATAATGACATATTTTTAATGTGGTGCCATAAATTCAGACGAAATAATAATGAATAAGGGTAAATTTTATAGTGATTTTGTCAAAAACAAAGTCTACATTATTTAATCTCTTTTGATAATTGGATCAATGGTGTGAAAATTGATCAAATGGTGATAAGAAACAGAATAAGATGTACTTTGCTAAAAATAAAATCACCATAACTTGCACCATAAGATTGGTTTATCAATTACATTTGTCTTTTTTAAAAAAAAAATATAAATATCATTTCATTGAGTAATTTGTTAATCAAATTTATCTACGGACTACGTTACTATCGTTATATTTACAGTTATTTATAAATTGCAGTTTCATATATTTTTAAACACATGTTTCATGACTGACTTAATTTGTTTAAATTTGCATATTCAATTGGCCAATATTATAAAATCCTCTTTCTGTTTATAAATGTATTTAACATATTTCTTTCTACGATTATTAACCCTTAAAAATTGTCTCTTAAAAAACAGTTCAAACTCCTATGTCAAATATAGAAAGGAGGAAAGTCTCTAGCTTTCAAACTTTCCAATGATAACATGCAGTAATATTTAATAAAAAAAAAGAAAGTAATTATATTCAGTATCCATCATTAAGAAGTTCTTATATTAATACAAAAATATGCTAAAATAAGTATGGTTGATAAAATTAATGTGTCTTTACATATTATATTAGATTATGTATAATAATTTACTATTATTTTCAAGCCTATTGAAATCTGTTAAACAACCATAATCACTACTTACAAATAAATAAGGTTATTTTCTATGTTAAAATATTTATGTAAAGAGAGATCTAGTCATGCACTTTTTTAATTTTTAAAATGAACTGCCTTAACAAATTTATATAATATAGTCAATCTTCTTACTGTCCAAACTTTGTGTAAACTACAGATACCTCAAAATGTGTTAAATATAGGTTCGACAAACAAGTTACTGGTGTTTTTGACATATTATAAAAAATTTAGTCATAGCTAAGAACAAAGTATTACATTCTGTTTAGGTGAATTCAAAATTTTTTATATATCTGATTAATTAGCTCGTGTTGGTTAGATATTGTCAATGGATTCTCTTTTAGTTAAAACCTTTCACATTATCTGGAATCTAGTTCAAGATCTATAGTTTAATTGATTTTACAGGCATGTAATTTGTTTACTAATTACACAAGCCCGTGTTGATCAATCTTTTTATACGAGTTGATAAAAATTTAACCCAATATTTTTTTTTGAAATAAATACGTAATGTAAACTTAACCACAAGATATAATTACTTCTTGGACATCTAACCCGATTAATTATTTAAAAAATTACCTACTTCAGAATTCATGTTTGATTAGATTAACTGGACATTTTGAAAAATGAAGTTCACACAGCAGACAATGTGAGAGTGGGAATAGGATTAGAAGAAATGAAACCTTATACATTTCTTAAAACGAGGGAAAATAAAAAAAGAAAAAAAAATTACTCAACAAATCAATAAACTAAGGATATAAATAATTAATATTTGGGTTGTAAGAAAAATGTCTGCGTTGTTAGTCTTCTTCTTCTTCTCCATAATTTCTTCCCTTTATCTGCACTCTTTCTATTGTGTTTTTCTCTCCTAAATCCCTTTCTCTATTCTAATCCATTAATTAATCCCCAAATCCTTTTCTTAATCATATTTTACTACTAAACATAAACAAAACCCCATGTCCAGTTTTTAATCATCCTCATCTCCAGTTTTATATAATTTGTTTCTTTATTATATATATATTCTTAAAAAAATATATCATTTCTTGTTAGTTTCCTGTTTGCTTCCTTTTAATGGCCGGTTTGGATTTAGGAACTTCTTCTCGTTACGTTCATCAGCTTCATCACAGACCGGACCTTCACCTCCAGCGTCATCTGGACTCCGACGACCAAGATTCCAGCCATCCCGGCGGTCTAGGGATCGGAGGCAGTGGTCATTTCTCTGCGGATGATCATGGATCTCATCCAGGCCTTGACCTAGTTGCAGCCGCCCAAAACTCAAATCCAGGCGATTTAGTGGCTCGCCGGCCAAGAGGACGGCCACCGGGCTCCAAAAACAAAGCCAAACCTCCGGTCATTATCACTAGAGAAAGCGCGAACACTCTCAGGGCCCACATTCTCGAAGTAGGAAACGGATGCGATGTTTTCGAGTGCGTTAGCAACTACGCCCGGCGACGGCAGCGCGGGATTTGTATACTCAGCGGCGCCGGAACTGTCACCAACGTTAGCATCAGACAACCCGCCGCGGCCGGAGCCGTCGTTACTCTTCACGGCAGATTCGAGATCTTATCTTTATCTGGGTCTTTTCTGCCTCCTCCAGCACCTCCCGGAGCTACTAGTTTAACCATATTTTTAGCTGGCGGACAAGGGCAAGTGGTCGGAGGAAGCGTAGTGGGCGAGTTGACGGCGGCTGGTCCGGTAATTGTAATCGCGGCGTCGTTTACAAACGTAGCGTACGAAAGGTTGCCTTTAGATGAAGATGAGCAGCAAATTCAGAGCGGTGGTGGAGGAGGAGGAAGTGGCGGAGGCGTTCGGAATAGTCCGTTTGGTGATGGGGGAACAAGTTCAGGCGGTTTGCCTTTCATTAATTTGCCGTTAAATATGCCGCCAAATGTGCAGTTTCCGGTGGATGGATGGGCTGGGAATTCCGGCGGTAGGGCTCCGTTTTGAAAAGAAAAAAGAAACCAAAGATCCGTTTGTTAATTTTGGGATGCCGCAATGGGATTTATGAGTAATATCGAATTTGAATTGCTGCAATTTAGTGGGTTTGGGAGCTTAGTTTGTTGGATCATAAATAAGGTCAGTTAATCTTATGTATTTCTTTGTCTTCGTTATCTTCATCTTGGATTTTGTTTTCAGTGATGTTTTTAGGATGTTTTTTAGACTACAATTAAATTAATCTATGAATTCGATGGAAATAGTCTCTTTGTTGATTGGATTGTATAACTATCTTAATTTAAGTATCAATGGTTTGAACATGTATTTTTTACAATATTTGCTCATCAGTACTAATACTAACTAGGGCTTCTTTTGCATCTCATCTGAACATTTGCTCTACTAAAAATCAGTACGAAACCGATTGGAAGAGAATTTCAAAATTGGTACTTGAGAATGTGATCATACAAGTTTGATTCATTTGTTTGAAAAATTTATTGCATTGTTTTCAGCAGGAGGCTTAACAGAGGTTATTACACAAGATATAAGTATTAATGTATGAAACTGACTAGCTGATTTGCATCTCTTGGGAATCAGCTAATTGAGTTAAATTAGGAAAAAATTTACTGACTTCAAAATCTTTTTCTTTTTTTGAACTAAAGAAAAGACCTTTATATCAAAATTCCAAGCACCAACTTACTCGCTGCTAATATTAACTACTCCCTTTATCATATATATTAATTGCAAGGCTGCAGACTAAATTGTTTTTTTAGTACTTGTACACATACTTTATGTTCCTCCATTGATTTTTTTTGTTTATTTTAATGTAGTAATCAATTCTTACCCATATGAATAGTAATTTTATTATGGCCTTAATTAATTAAATATAATGAGCAGTTTTCCTCCTATAGGCTCCATATATACATAGTTTAATTGCAGACATAAACAGTCTATGATCCATTTGTATTTTCACAAGAGAATATTAAGTTTGCATCAATATTGTAGAAAAAGCTTTTCAACGGATTTTACTGATTAAATTAGAAGGGTTCTGCATATTTAATTACACACTCTACTTTCTACTTCATGCTTGTTAAATTGCAGACTTCAAAGAATCATTGGACTTTATTTTTTTTATTTATCTACATGTTACTTATAAAATGAAAATATATCTGTTCCCACTTATATTATCTATCTATCTGTGTTTTTTACATAGTTTTAAAGGAATTTATAAGTGATATAAGGCGTTTAATCTAGAATAACTCAACTCATTACCTCCAGCATAGCACATCATGCAAAAACTGTTGGACACATCGTAGATTTATTCTACTATGCGTTAAGATCTCTTCAATAAATGAAATTATTAAGATTTAAACCCTAGATCTAAACTGAGCGTGTCAAACAATCAAATATAATCAAAGCCAAATTCTACATACAATGGTAGGTCGCTGGGATTGGGGGGCACAAGTGTCTTCCAAATAAATTTTCAAATAGAGCGAGACTGTCAGATTACTCTATATCTCAAGATTTGACCAATAAAAAGCAGCATTTCTTTTAGTAGAAGAAATAGAGGAGTTCAGGTGTTGGTTTTGGATTAGGCAATTTTCTTTGCTTACATATTCTCCTTTTAGAGGATATAAATATTAGGTAAAAATTGGGAGTATGCAAACCTTTATATCTTTTGAATGGAAGACTCTGTAGATAGCTTATATTTTATCTGCATCAACAAAATTCTCTTAATTCGAAGAAGATATGTTTTGTGCCTAATTAATATTATTTGCAGAATCATGATTTTTTTTTATATGTATATATTTAGGAGGCTGTAGCTAGTAATGAATGTTTTCATTATCTTCCAATTTCTATTTAGACATCAAATGTCAGGGAATAATATTAAAACTATCATGAACTAGTTCAAATCATGACAACTTCATTTGTGAAGTAAAAAAGTATGGTAGATTCAGCATGTATTGTACCCACTCAAGCCTAAAGGGCGTGCACTTCCGGGTAGTGTCTAGTATAATATTTAACTATAATTGGACATCACCTATCAATTTAAACTTTTGGTATAAATGGTTAATGACATAGTATCGTAGTCTGTTATGATGTTGGAATATGAATTGATATTTGCTCGAGCGTTAAGAGGATGTGTTAGTCTTAGATATCTAACAATGCTGGAGACATAATTTTGTAATCAGTCTATGAGGAGCACCAGAGTTGTATAATTTGTTCCTATATGTATATACATTAATTTATTTTTGCAATTCCAAGATGAAATGCGATGACTTAATTCATTATATAAATATTTAGCCATTTCCAACCATAATCAGTTTTTTTGGTAAGTTAAATCAGGATATATAATGGATTGAAGTAGCAAGAATCATTAATTTTGCTGATGATTTTAATTAAATATTTGAGTTGGGGCAATATATTCTTGCCCATATATAAAATTGGACGTAGATATATAAATGTTTTTTTTAAAAACGTAGATATATAAATGTTGGTTGGAGTTTGTTTAATATTGATTGTAAAGATGTCAAATGGTCGACTCGTTGAGTCACACTTAATTTGGGGATCTTTTTTTCTGGATTCCATAACTAATCTCTGAAGTGCCTTCCCTTGATCCAACTAATTAAACATTGAAATTGCTTCTTAATTATAGTGCTTTAATTATCTTTCAAGAATTGAATTTGATTCCTTAGCTAATGCACATTACTTTATGTTTAGAATATGCTTCAAATAATTCTTCCTTTCCTACCTTTTGCTATTAACTAAATGTTAAACACTTCTAAGTAGCCATTCATGATGCAATGATGCTTTGATAAGCTTAGCATTTGGTAATATTTGATTGCATCCTAGACTGCAACTTTTGGTAACCACTAAGGGCAAGTTCGGAGTTGTTATCCCCTTGTTTTTGTATTTGAGAAAATGCTTTTCAGAGAAACCGATTTTGGCGTGGAAAGCAATGTCAAAGCACCTTGTGGATGTGGATACAATGAAATCCATACATGCATGCATTCTTATGCTGTCTTATATTGCTTCAAGTTCTCTTAAAATTTTAGTTGATTTTCAGGTTTTTTTTATAGAAGTCTCATAGTCGAGCTTAAAGCTAATAATTCTAATTAAGGTAGACACCTTTAACAAGAACCCAAAACTAAAATTGTCGAGTTGTATTGATTTTGCTTGAGAAAATGAAAATTATTTTTGTAGACTTGCTTGCCTATATACTTAACCTTTGGGGTTTGGTAGTTCGAAATACAGTAGTATGTGTCAAAGAGTTTAAGTCAGACTTACATGTTTTATACGGTTTAAACGTATGATTGACTCAAGATGATAGTGTTAGAGATTTAAATTAATTTTAAGCTTTACCAATTAATTAACTTAAACTTTAATATTTTCGAGCATAACCTAGTATGAGGGATTAAACATTTGCAAGCTGATATTGATTGCGATAATGCGATTATTGTCTTGCGATGTAAAATATGTTGATTATATTTTATTGGTAAAATAATTTTTTATCTAATTTTCATTATGCAGAATCACGACATATGTAATAGTTATGTGCAATTCCTATATATGAAAGATATTGTTGTTTTAGCACCAGGATTTAATTAATTACACATCATGGAAACTGATATTATACAAAAGACTGATGTCAATTGAATTAGTGATTTACTTGCATAACTATACTAATTTTTTTTTTGAAAAACACATAACTATACTAATATAATACGTGTTTAGTCACTATACTAGTTAAATATAAAATTAAGGAAGTTTGGTTACCGGACCTAAATTAAAGTAGTGTATTTGATGCTAAGCTTAAGTATGCTATGTAAAATTATAAAGAAAAAGTATGCTATGTAAAAGATAAAAAAGAAGCAGCTTTGCTGTGATTATGAAAATAAGAATCATATTAATCAGAATAAAATATTCAGTTAATTATTTTCAGCTATGGATAATACTATTATATATGTGATAAGAAGAACACTTTTATCTTTTACATATACTTTTATCAAACATAATTGGATATTCGTAGTTCCGTCACAAACTATATTACAATTCAATTCAACCCAGTTCAATTCAATTGAAACTTTTTTGTTACTAGGAACATGAAGAAAAATATAAACATATTCGTCGAGCTAGCATATTGAATTTGTGTAGGGCTTCATTGGTCTTTTGTTTAAAATTACCAAAAAAACTCGGCATAGGTCACACTTTCAAACTTTGAACTTGGGTCGATATTACATGATTATTCTCAAACCCAGCTCAAAGCTCATAGATAATTTTTTCTTTTACATTTTTTATGGAGCAAATTAAATAAAGTTTAAACCACAAATTTATACAAATTTGGCTAAATTTTACATTTTTCAATTGAATTTTGACTATATGCAGTACTAAACTATAAAATTCCAAAATAATATTATACATTATATATAATATAAATAAAAGTATTATTAGGGTTTGGGTATTTTTTTTGAAAAACCCTCGGAGGGACAATGTCCCTCCAGAAGTTAAAAGGTTGGGATAGGAGAAAATTTCGGGACGAAATCCCCAATTAGGTTGGTTTCCTCGTTTGCCTATAAAACTCCTATCCATCTTTTATAAATAAAAGCCACTATTCTCAAGATGAGAACGTAGCCAATTAATTACAAGAGAGTAGCAAATTCGGAAAATTAAATACTCAATTTGGGCTTTAATGTGCTCGGACTTAAAGAAAAAATGAGTGTCCAAATCTGGTCATAGCAGCGGGTTCAGGCCGGGCCAGACATGTACCTCGACACATGAACAAGTCTAGAATAAAGGTATGTATGTGGTATCATATGATATAAATTTAGGCTTTTTTCTTTTGAACTTTTGAAATATGTAAATTTATAACTTTACAAAGTTGAATTTATATGATATAAATTGAATTAAACTTATTTTGATGTAAATTTACAACTTAACAAAGTTGAATTGAAATGGGTTGAATTGAATTGTAGTATGAGAGGTAATGAGGTTACACAAAGGGTTCAATTTCCTTTCATATCTCCATGTTTACAGTTTCATACATCTAATTGAAGTGGAAGAAAACAAGGGGATAAACGTTATCTAAAGTTAAAATAATCATTGAATCATGTAATCGTAATTCATAAGGCTTAAACTTCTGTTGGTCAAAACACTTCATCAATTTTTGGGGTTATGAGTTTTTTCTTTTTTGTTAGTAATCAAGTCAAAACTAACGCCAACACCTTTTGATTTTGTTGAGCACTAAGTAGATGAAAATATATTGTTAAGCTCTCTACATAAATGGTAAGAGTTCTTATATATGATCTTTATTAAAAACTGATTAATCATGTCCCTGTTCAGTGACTTATATAATATATTATATATTACAAATGAACAATATCAAAGCATACATAGGCTGTCACCTTCATATATATAAAAAATCAAGAGAGCAGTTGGATTTCGTATTTCCACAAGAAAGCATTGTTTTTTTTATTCTCGTGTATTATATTGTATTAATTTATTGGATGGATACAAATAAATAATTATTCTAAAAATTTAACAACAAAACCAAGAAGTTGCTTATGAGTTGTCTGCGATACTCATGGTAGATGCAACAACGATGAAAACAATTAACAACCGAGAAAGTTCTGTTATTTTGTGTCTAAAATCATTTTATTTTTCCAATTTTTTTTATAGAGAAGAAGCTTGTTGGAGATTTTTTGTGGAAAATCTATTTGGAATAATAAAGTGTAGTACACAAGTAGTGTAAATTAAATTTTAACATAAATTAATTGGTTTTTGTATCAGATAAGTTCAACCTCACTTATGTGCTCAATCAATTATCGAATCCAATAATATGCTCAATTTTATTGGATTCGCTACATGATATCAAAACAGTTTAGATCTAAAGATTAAGGTATCAATATACACCACTTATGTATTACTATTTATTATTGTCAATTATCATAGTGAGATTCTCCACATATTTATTCTCACACATAAAAATAAAGAAAAAACGGTCACATTTAAACATTTAGTGAAAGTGATATGAAATGCAACATGAAAAAATTCTCTCTTGTTAAGGTAATTAATTAGTTTATATAGTTAAAAGGCCATTTTAGTAAATTAATACGATTTTAATCCATTCTATAATTTATTACGAAGATTAAAACCATTTAAAGTATGCAAAACAGTATCTTATAAAATCTTAAACATGATTATCAGAGCATTAACTATTATAGCATTGTATGACCATGACATGCATGAAAATGATTTTGAGATAACACAAGTTATTAGAACAATTTAATATGTTTTTAGGTCTTATTCAAAAGTATACTTGCAGCATCAAAATGTATGATTATTAACATTAATTGACCCAAAAGCAACAATAGCATTACGGGCAAAGTAAAGCTAACAATTATAAGAAATCAATTAAAACAATTTTGATAAGTAAGATGCACTCATCGCTTGCATTAATTTTTGTTGGTTTCTTTTTAATTCTTACAAGTGTAATTTTTGTCATCCGGTATCGGACTTGTTTACTAATCTGGGCTTTCTACTTATCTTGTAATGCATACTCTATGGCTCCTATTTTGTGATCCATTTTAATTTAATGAAAAAATGGGTGTGTGTTTTGTAGGCAAGTGAATACATCAACCTAGTTGGGAAGTCCGTTCCGAAATTTTTATCTAATCCAATCTTTTTTCTTCCGGAGGTTTTTTTAAAAAAAAAAAATAATTTTGAAAAGTAATTAAGAAATGTGTTGGTGCACAAGATGCAAAAATAAAAATAAATCTACAATGTTATGTATTGGTACATTTTATTTCATGTTAACTTAAACAGTGAGGGGCGGCCACCCCGCCCTAGTTAGCTGCTAGGGCATCCATTGAACTTTAAAGGCGTTGTTTTCTTGTGCTATAGTTTAATTTTTTTTTCAGTTTAATTTAATTTAATTCAGCTATTATGAGTTGAAAAAAACCTAGCCCAAGATAAAAAATTTTTATATCATGTTAGTATAATGACACATGGACTTAAAAACCTAATATAAAGATACACGAACTAAATATTTGTAAATGTAGTAGCGCATGAAATTCACATAAAAGTACATCAACTTATGACTTTAATATTTATAAATAAAATTAAGAAAAATGAAGGAACCCTCATTTTCAAAACCGATTAATATAATGGTAAAAATAGGAATGTTAAAATAAGTAGATATTGGAAAAATATATGAGATGACTTTTTTTACTTGTTTGTTGCTTCGTCAAATATATATTTCTAAGATCCAAAGTAGTTTTATCAATTATATAAACTGATTGTAATATATCATTATACTAGTAAAAAAAGTTAATATAGTGTTTTTAAAAAATTTACCCAGATGTAGTCGTACAAGATTTAGGACAAATTAGCTCCAATTTTTTAAGAATACTTTTGTACCCATGCTCCTATATATTATGCCTAGAAAAAGAACGTATAGCCTTCTTGTTTTCCATGGAAACAAACAAACAATGACTTAATAATGATGTTGTTATAAATACTTCATCTGCCGAAAAAATGCAAGTAATAATAGATGTAGAGGCCCAATAGGCCCATTGGCCTAATATGAAGCCCGAAGAAGACTGCCTAATATCTATAGGAGTATAGGACATTGTACAGTTAAGGAATAAGGATGCGTTGCTTGCTTGTTAAAAAATGATAAATGCAAGGCTTTGCATTTTTTTATTGCATTAGTAAACAAATTAAACTAACAAAGCCCAAGTGTACGATCCTAAAATCCAATCTAGCCACAATCTGTAAGATTTTGCGGTTTAGCCCAACCAGCATTAGTTTTCACATAATTGACAAAGTAATTATTATTGTGCCACTTACGAAATCAATACATGAATTTGGTACCCTTCAAGTCAAAGTAATAATGAACTTTGGTCTCTAATTTTGATTAATAGATCTTAAGTAATAAAAATGAATTGTTTAATGGATTATAATTAAGCTAATTGATAATCTTCTGCCCTTGTTTCAAAAAAAAAAAAAACTACCCGTATAAAAGTGACGGAAAAGAATCATGCAAAAATCACTCCAAAATCCGAATTGAAACATAAAGCAATAGCAGAAATCAGAAAACAAAGAAATTTAGAGTGAATATATAATGATACATTAGGACAATTTCTTCCTCCAATTGCGTCAATCATTCAGACACTTGATCGGACCATCCAACCAATAACGGTAACATGCAACCATGTACAAAAAGACAATTAATCGTAGCTGATGGCTCACACTTACTAGAAAATTTTAAATGAATGTATTAATAACTAGAGGTATAACTTAATGGAGTAATGTAAATTAATCTGGAGTATAGAAGTCAATAATATCAGGAAGGTTAAGGTGAAAGAAGGAAGAAGAATCATTGTACATAAGCCACAGCATATGCTCAAATAAAATGGCATCCACATAATCCACGGTTATTACTCTTGATGATGAACTTCTCCTCTTCTTCGCTGTCTCCATTAAAACTCGAAATGGGATCTCTTCCAAGATAAACGGATCCACCAAGAATTCTTTCTTCTCTCGGCCTACAACCACCGTCACCGGCGGATCGATGTCGGTGTCCTCCGGCAATCGGCGGTAGGAAAGGCGGGATTTGAGGACGGAAACAGGCAAGATCAAGCAATCCATAAATGGCTGGATATTAAGAGGTAATTAACAGTATTTATTTATACATCGATAATAGGATAAAATGAAGGATCAATTAGTTGGAAACATCAATGTCGAATTGAAAGTGGGAAATTTAGCCGTTGGCGTGAGGAATTGGAAAACGACTGCCGACTTATTACCTTGGTTTTGACTGATTCAACACTATTTATTTGTTTGGTTTACACGTTTAGTTATTACGTGTTGCTGCCGACTGCTTACTTAATTTCTGAGTAACGTTACCACAACCGACAAATACAATTAACCAAGACCCATTCTTTTTTTTTTTTTTTTGATGAAACCAAGACCCATTCAAACTCTTACCATTCACTACAAATTTAGGGCGACTTTGTGGTTTTCCCCTTTTATCATGCCACGTAAGCAATGTCGAGCGCAATCTCAAATATAACAACCGCTTCATTTGTTCTTTCTGTAGTCCATTTGGTTTAACAAAATATAACCAAAATGGATGGAGGTTGTGGTTTTTACATATAAGGTTGCCAATGTTGTCATTCAAATTTCTGATATAAATAGTTAAACTCCAGGTTATATAGTTTTTAATTATATTCGTGTTTGATTGAAATCGATTTTCCGATGATTCGAACAGAGGTTGCGATGGCAGGGCTGTTGTTCGCGGCGTCCACGTGGGTGAGGGGAAGGAGAAAGGTTGTGGTCTTATAATTTTTTCAATTTGTAATCATCCATGACTTTTTCAGTTTTTTGAAATTTCTACAAATTTTTTTGGTCAAGTTTATGTTTAACCTAAGTTTGGATGGTGGGGATTATGCCAAGTCATATAATTAAGTAAATTGGTAATTTTGTCAAAAATACGTCGCCGCAGGTCATATTCACTAACAATGTTAATAAAAAATTTATCTTTTGTTAACATTTTGAAACACAAGCATCGTTTTGTAAAAAAAATTCCACAAACATGATTTTGCAAATCGATCAAGCTAAAGGACATGTTTTTAAAATTTACTCTTTAATATTTTATTCTATTCCAATAACATACTCGTTATTTTAATTCAATGATGTAAAGCTCAGAAATATGCTTCCTGCATAACCAATAAACTCAGCCCATGCACCTATTTTCTCCAAAGTTTTCAACCTTTGTCATCTATCAAACCTGCTTTTGCACCGCAAATCACTATAGACCTTCACCTCCATATGGATGATAGAGAAGACGACTTAATTCTCTTAAATCGAAATGAGCATTCCAAAAGGTGTTGACTGAACGATTTTCACGAGAGAAGGCTTTGCGACTCAATCCAACGCTAGGCTCAAATTTCTTTAGTCATTTAGCTAGAATTAGGGATTCAGGAAGAACAGAGGATGCTAGTATGATCTTTGAGGCGTAATGGAAACTCATTAATCAAATTGATTTAGGCTTAGCCATGAAAATGAATTTATTTGAAATTGTTCGAAGATGTGAAACTTGAAAAAGGAGGAGAGTGATTTATTACACTCAAGATTTGGGGAA
>CATIWQ010255039.1:0-19605 GCA_949673415.1 Euphorbia schlechtendalii | reverse complement strand
ATATATATATATATATATATATATAAAAGTTTGTAAAAGTGGGCCCGCCCGAGGTTGTAAAAGTAGATAAGGAAAAAAGTTATTTGGGATGGTAGAGTGAGATCAATTCCCGTAACCAACATTATTTTTGCTAATTTTTTTAGACATTCTATTTTTTTCCTTCTTTTTTCAACCTTATTTTTTTTACAAGTTTAAATTTCAAACAATTACTTTTATTCTTTCTTAAATATTTTCAAAAAATATTTTAAATCAAATTTTTACAAATGAAATAATAATATAATTAGATGAAAATTAGTTTGATTACCATATAATTGGGATTTACTGATTTATGTACAAAATTTTAATAGAAGAAAAAAACACCTTCGATTCACATGTAGATTATTTTCGCAACTTAATAAAATGACACATTCTTTTTTATATCTATGTTATTTATTTACTTTTGTTACGAACTTTATGTTGATATATTATTTAATGATTCGTATCGATTTAAATATTAGCATTATTGTACCAAAAAATGTGAACAATATTCATTAATTTGACCCCCCCCAATATCCAATCCTACGTCGCCCTGCTTTTAACTCTGATAATTATAAGTATAAAATGTAAGGTTAGATTGTGAAAAATTAGAAGATAGTTATAGCAACATACAAATGAAAATGAGGAGTACAATTAGAAGACGTGTGTAAGGGTAAATTTGACACTGCCTTTAGAGAAAATGCTATTAAGATAATAGTTAACAAACTTAAGACCGTGGCCTGTGCGTGTTGGTGTCTGAATGAGTAAAAAAACCACCTCTTTCAAATGATAGTATTCGTGGCAAGTGTCAGTTTAGCTTTTTCTTGTTTTATTTTGACCCACTTTGGTAACGTGCCCTAATATAAGAAAATCAACTAGTAATTTTTCTTAGCCATCAGGAAAAATGTGATTCTGACCCGACCCGGACTACAGAAAGCAATATCAAAGTGCCCCTTTCCAACTCAACATACATGGCGAGTTATAGCACAAAAAATAAAAGGTAAAATCAAGTTCTACCTAGCATAGTAAAATTACATCAATGTATAAATTACACCTCATAAAGTGCCAAAATAAATGAATCCTACACTAACCAAATTACGCATAACTTAAATCTTTGCCAAAAAAAAAAAAGTCATAGCATGAATTCTTCAGTTTTGTAGCAATCCTAGGACTCAACAACACTAGGCCTAGACCTAGCTTCTATTATGTGCATCATTAGTGAATTCCCAGAACTTGACAATCCTTTCCTGCCAACTAACTTTACCCGAAACTGAAAATACAACGTTTCCATCCTCTTCCCATCATCCTTCACTTCGCTCAATTCCACTGCCTGCTTTTTCGACACCAAACCATAAAGACACGCATTTTCCGAATCCAACTCCATCCCTCGCAATTTCACCCTCAACAAAGCCACCGATTCAACATCATCCGACATTGGATCAAACAGAACGGCGAAGCTCCCGAATGCCAGGTCAGGGTTTTTGAACAGCACCCCCAAATCGTCGGTTTTATCAATGCTGTGATCACGAGCATCAGCGAGGGCCATCACCCTCCTCTTGGCCTCCCTCGATATGTTAGCAGCCTCCCTCATCCCGCTGAGAAAAGCCCCGTGCATCGTCGCGGGGTACTGCTTGTTTGTCGCCTCCCCGGCGAAGAAAACCCGGCCGTCGCCAATACTCTCCGCGAGAATATCGTAATCGTCCCCGGATGAGCCTACAGCCACGTAGGAGTAAGACCCGTGCGCGAAGGAATCTTTTCCCCAGCGAGTGCAGATTCCCTGGACGGGATCTGGGACGGCAATTCCTTTCGGATGGAATATTCCACGCAGGATTTGTAGGACCCTTCTGACGGATTCCACGGGAGACACTTTCTCGAATTGGACCGCCGCTTCCCCGGCAACGAGGGCTATTAGAAGCGGGCCGCCTGAAACCGAAGAGTAACTGTAGAACAGGAAGAATTCGCCTCGCGTTGTGGAATCTTCTGTCAAATGGCCGAACGTGTCAATTTCGCCGCCCCAGAAGTTGTAAGGAAACAAGAGGGCTACTTTGTTTAGAAGCCCGTATCCTAGTCTTTGAATCGCGTCTTTCTTTCTTTGTGGAAGTTCGGGGACGAATTCGATCGAGCCCTTTTTGAGAACACCTAATGGGACAGTGCAAAGTACCATATCGCCTCGAAACTCTTGCCCGCTAGTATAAACGATTACCCCGTCAACTCCGTATCGAATGCTCTCAACGGTTCTCTTATAGAAAATCGGGATTCCCTTAGCGAGCTCTCTAATGAAAGTTTCGTTGCCCCCTGGAATGAAACAATGGTCGCCGCCCATTTCGTAGGGATCATCTTGATCCCAATACGCCATGGATAAGTTAGACATTAATGAAGCGTTTGCATATTCTAAGTTTGCTAAGTGCCAATTTAAGAGCATTCTTTCTTGAGGATGCTTGGCTACCTTATGAGCATGCCTAAAAGCTTCAAGAGCAGTGCCTAAATTGACATCAACAGATTTCACTTCCTCAATCATTTTCTGTCTTAGCTTACACACTCTGTCCAATAACTTGTTGAAAGAAACCTCAACCCTAGAATCAATTTCGGAATCTATTGCCTTCCCGTCTGGTAAATACAACGGGCAAATATCCCTTACCTTATGAAGAGGCAGATTCAATTGCCTTGCGAGAACTCCGAGAGGGTTACCGTTTATTCCGGTGAGAACGCTTCCGCCTACATCTGCTGAAGCCGTTACTCCGTCGCCCTTCATCCTCCTTGTTTTTACACGGCCCCCCGGCCTTGCCCTGCCTTCCAAGATGACGACTTTGAAACCCATTCCTACTAATTGTCTCGCTGCAACTAGTCCTGAAAGCCCTGCGCCTACGATGATAACGTTTGCCTTCTCAGCCCCTTGATGCAACTCCGTTTCCATTTGCGTCTCTTTGATTTCAGGGCTAACCCCAAAATTTATGTATCCGTGTTCTGAGAGAAAGGTATAAGCCGAATCCCCGAAGTTTTTGAGCTCGGCTCGGATTGACTGCAGCGCTTGATCGCGACTGAGCCAGACGGACACGTTTGATCTCCAGCGAGCTAGAATGTGGTTGCGAACTGCGATATAGTTGGATTGCTGGGTACCGCCGATGGTGGAAACCACGTTTGCTTCGATTTCTTCTTCGGTTAGAGAATCAACGGGAAAACCTACAGAGATTGCGATCATTGCTTCCACGTCGACTTCTTTTCCTGTTCCTCCGCCTATCTTTTGCCGCCGGAACGATGGGTTGCCGTTGATTTCGGTGAAAAATCGCTTTCTTCTACGGCGGCGTTTCGCTGGGCGATTAGGATCTGTGTTAGGGTTCTGGGGTTGTTCCTCGAGGGTGTCGCCGGGGATTGGTTCCGAGGAATCGTCTTGAGAATCCGAAACGGGGGCATCGAGTGTCGTATTAGGAGGCGGAGAGTGGGTTTCTGATGAGTGTCGGAGGTGAATTTCAGAAGAATTTTGGGCTTCATTGATGTGATTTTGCGAACAGTTAGGAGAGTGAGTGAGGTCGGTTCCCGGCGAAGATTCGCCGTCTCCGACATCGTTAGGGTTGTCGGAGGGGTCGGGGGGAAGCTCTGTTGCCGTTTCCATTAGGTCTATGGATTGGAGGACAGTAATGCAACTTTAATTTAACATTAACCAATTTTGCCCTATTTAAGTATACTAGTATTTTCAATTGTGTATTCTGATGCCCTTTAACTTATGTTTGTTAATACGTAATAATAACAATTTGGAGTAATATTTTGTATGTGCTAAGTTTAAATAAAATAGCTTGTTTACGAAAAAATTATGAAGTAGAGTAGAATACGGTTAGAAATGAATATCCCACATCGCTTTTAAAAGATCCAATGAGTTTGTTTATAAACAGGGTTTTGAATGTCTTAACTTGAATGACGCGTTTTAGAGCTGTGAGGTTAGCCGTGCACGACGCCAAGCCAAAGCGGGCAATGTCGTTCATACTGTTTATAACAAATACTAACATTTATAATATGTTTAATTAATATTTTATAAAGATCCTTTTCAATATGTCCTTCCAATTATACCTGTTCGTCGAGCGGGGTGAGGTCAGGCTCGGGTCGGGATTTTTACAAAAACCGTTAATCCAAGCCAGTTCAAGCCCGTACTTAAAAACTTTGGGCTCAGGACGGGCTTGCAAGGTCCTTCCCAGGCCCAATCCAAACCCATGAATACTTTTTTTGTTATAAATTTTTTTATTAAATTATAATTAAAAAATATATAAATAAACCAAAATATGTTTAAATTTTTAAATATAAATGCATTGTTTACTTAAAATCTTTAATATTCAGTAACATTTATTATAATCGAGCATACAATATTGATAAGATAAAATATAAAACCTTGAAATAATTATAAATTTAATGTATAAATATATAATGAATATATAAAATTATTTGTCGGACCGTGTTCGGGCTGAGCTTGAGTATTTATATTAAAACCAAGCCCGGTGATAAGTGGAAAAAGCACCATTAAAACATAAGAATACTGGCTTTGGAATTATTTAATTTGAAGTTATATTATGAAAATATTTAGCATTTTATTCTGTTTTGAAAGTTGCTGGAATTTACAGAAAGGTTGCCGCAGATTTCCAGTTTTTGGTGCGAAAAGTGTGTCCAACAAGGCTGCTAACGTGTCAAGCAGCAATAGGATCTTTGTTGGGACATTTCTTGGAGGGGAAGAAAATATTTTGCAGGGAAAACTTTGTTTTTGGCGAGCTGCCACTTACTTTTTACTTAGCCATTAAGTAGTAATCCAGTGGTCCTAATTATTTTGTAATATAATATTGTGAACCACTTGGCACTTGCTTAAGGCTTAAGGTTTAGTATAAATAGGCTTTCATTTTGTTTTTGAGAAAAGCTGAGGCT
Organism: Euphorbia schlechtendalii; assembly: GCA_949673415.1. Classification (NCBI taxonomy): domain Eukaryota; kingdom Viridiplantae; phylum Streptophyta; class Magnoliopsida; order Malpighiales; family Euphorbiaceae; genus Euphorbia; species Euphorbia schlechtendalii. Next base: position 14,688 of record CATIWQ010255039.1, on the reverse strand, counting down.
CTTGTATGTAAGTACTTTAAATGTGTTTTTCGTTTCTTACTTAATCTATTTTTATTTTCATGCATTTCGTTAATTGCTTTCTTCTCTTTAATATGAATAGCGAGTAGTTTCCCAACAAGCTTGCTAGGCTCTGCCGGCAGCTTGTTTGTGGTGTAGATTCTCCTTTAAACCAACATGAAATCTTTTATTAGACTGGTTATTATTGTTTTTAATGATTCACGGGTCTAGCTAGCCTGTGCTGGATTGGGAAGCTAGGAATCGAAAGGTAATGACTAGCAACCTTAGGCCTTTTAATAATCATCTAAGTTTACACGCACCGAAAGCATGCTAAACTTTTGCTAAGAGTTCTGGGATTTATTCCAGATGCTTACTTGAGCTAAATGCTTAAGGTCTAGTCCGTAAGTGGATAACTCCCGGGGTGAAAATTTTAAAGTATTAAGTAGCAGGATGGTATGCCGCACTTAGTTACATGGAAAGCAGGTAAGATACCTTAGGTCTATGCACTTATTCATGTTGGGATAAAGGAAAGGAAGCACCATAAGCACCGTTTAATGGCCTGGTAAAGCTTGTGTCTTTAAAATTGTCATTTCATAGCAACCTTACATTCTGCTTATGCATTTTGTAGCAACCTTGTGTCTGTCTTACTTTATTTTACAACAACCTTTATTTTTACTGTTTCACTCAATCCATCTTTAATATTGAAACTCCCTAACCTACTAAATAGCCTATAAAATTAATTACTTTCCTTGCTCCTCGTGGGAATGACACTTGGTCTTGCCCTGTACTACTAATCACAATCTAGTGTACTTGCTAGGTTCACTTTGGGCATTCAACACCCAGGCTATAAAACTTCGGCTTGTCTTTTCTAAAAAATGAGTGTCCAAGCTTGACCCGTTGAAGCGAGCTCGGACCGGGCCTGGCCCGCGAACATGTCTATTTCCAATTAACATTTATTTTAAAATAAACACAAATTTTGGGGTTATTGTTACAAATGAAAAAACTCACATGTACATGTTATGTTTTCTAAATGTCTCTCATTTAAAATTTGACATTTAATTTTTTAATTAGTTTTTTCTCCTATTTGTTGATTATTTCTGTTATATGTAAGTCACGTGTCAAAATTAAAATAGAGAGACGCGGTTATAAATGTTCTTTTTTTACTGAAGAGAACATCATAATATTAATCAGAAGCACTTACAGCTCTAATTGATGGTAGATAAGAATTAATCCAAGTCCCTCTACTTGTCAAAGAACCTACTGCTCTAGCTAATAGATGCAAAGCACGATTTGCAAACCTACTAACATAACTTATTTTGATAGAAGAGAAAAAAACTAATAAGTGACTAACATTCTTGGAAAATGATACCACAGCTCAAAGCTTCCACAAGGAAAGGTTCGCCACCCCCGGGTAACAAAACCGATATGTCCGCTAACACTATGCTTGAAGCGTTTCAAACTACACATCCATGGTTAATGAAGTTGCCTGAATCGAATAAACTTGCGTCAATATTGCATTTTACCCATCCCAACGGTGGAGGATGTCAATTTAGTCCCGCAGGCTGCATAGCAGCAGCCTTTTTCAGCCTGGTGTTGGCCAACCTCCATCATGAGAAGAAGCCAATTCCATGCCGAGTAACCTGAGAAGGAGTACGAAGAGTATTGTTCCAAACATAATGATTTCGCCTCGCCTAAATGGCCCAAAGTAAACAAGTAGCCTTAGCAGCCAACACCTTCTCCTTCGAATTAATCCAGCTCCACCAATCGGAAACAGTTGCAATGTTCCTCGACCAAACTTCAGCAAACAGTTCATTCCATATCGGGACATTAAAAGGGCAGGTAATAAAGGCATGGAAATCTGATTCTGAAGCATCACCACAAAGAGGACATGAGATTTCAATATTTACATACCTTTGATGCAATCTAGTCAAAGTGGACAAGGATTTTGTAGCGACATTCCATAAAAAGAGTTGCACACGTGGGGGAATATGCAAGTTCCAAATAGACCTCCAATCTTGGGAAACAAAGTTCGACAGTAGCATAGCGGATTACTGTGTCAATGCGTAGTAGTAGGATTTTACGATGAACAAACCCTTGTTTTCGAAGCACCAATAAATGCTTCGGGCATACGTCGAGATGACAGGTGAATTCTATTAATCAATAGGCGGTTTGCATTAACAAACAGCGCCACTATCGTAGAAGGGTTCCAAGAGTAACCATCATCATTAATAAGGTTGCTAACCAATAAATCTTCTAACCCCGCTAATACCGTTGTTTGTGTCCTCGGATTTGGCAAAGAAGGCAACCAATTTTATCTCCAAATATTAACTCTCGAGCCATCTCCAATGAGCCAAACCATGCCATGCAATATAATACTTTACTAGCCATAAGACTCCTCCAAGTAAAACTTGGATTTGCCTTCAAAACAGCTTCTGAGAACTCGCAATTTGAGAAGTATTTCTTCTTAAATATCTTACTAACAAGAAGACTTGGGGAAGACATAATTCGCCAAGTTTTTTTAGCTAGAAGAGCTAGATTAAACTCCTTGAATTTCTGAAGTTAAGGCCCCTTCCTCTTTAATCGTTAATTTTTCCATGACAAAGTATGTTTAATGTATTGAAAGAATCAATATCAAAATGTGATTCTAGTTAAATTTTCAAAACATAAAAGTTTTATCAAAATAAAAATTACAAAACATGTGACTCAAAAATTGTGAGATGGAAAGTGATCATTTAAAAAGTTTTTCTATTTAAAACTAGAAAAAATATATAAGAAATTATAATTTTTATTATTGGAATTTCTTGTACATAGTTCAAAAAATTTGAAGTATTTTTTTACGATTTCCTTATCCTTGTTTGATTTATGATTTTTCTCATGATATATTATGGTTACAATTTAAAATATTTTGTTTGATCGCATGATTCTTACATGATATAATTGCATGATTTTCTATTATCCACTATCCCATCCAACACAAAATTTAAAAAAACCATAAATTACCGTATCATCTCTACAAGCCGAAAATTTTAAAAACAATATAATATTTGCAAACAATCAACCAAATGTGTTTTATTGTCTATTTCAATAAAATTGGTTGAATTATTTGTGTTTGTGGGCTTAGGATGGGCCTTTAAATCCATGATTCAGATATTGTTTCTTAATAATATCGGCATCCCAAACACTACCGGGAAAATCAGAGTTGGCAAAATGGCGGAGTGGAGCCTCCTCCCAAAAGATCTGCTTGAACAAATCTCCGATCACTTAAACACCTCCATCGATCTCCTCCGATTCCGTTCAGTTTGCTCTTCATGGCGCTCATCCGTCCCCCCTAAGCCCCGCTCTCAATCTGCTAGTTTCCGTTTCGTCCTCAACGATCAAAACAACAGAATCTTGGGCGCCTCTTTTGGTTTCTACCTCACCAAACGCACTATTTTCCTCATCAGATCACTCATTTCCACTGATTCCTGGATTTTCAAGATCGATGAAGATTCCTCCCACAGGAAGCACTTCCTCCATCCTCTGTCAAGGTATCCATTGAATTCACTTCCCAGAAGCTTCCCTCGTTCTTTGGATTTATTTGATTTTCGGATTTTTGAGCTGGGTCAAGAATATGTTCTGCATCATGCTAGCTCTCGTTCAATCCCTGATGCCGGTAATTTGTACATGGAGAAAGTGGTCATATCATGGCTGAATCGTGGATCCGACTTTTTGTTGCTCACCATCCATGTTTCAGGGAAATTAGCTTTGTTTAGAAGTGCTGATAAGGAATGGACTATAATTCAAGAGATGCCTTCTCCTTATGATGATGTGATTGTTTATAATGAAAAGCTTTATGCAGTTGATAACACTGGGAGAACCGTGTCTGTTGGTGAAAATGCGGATTTGAAATTGATTGCAAATCCTGTATTTGGGGGTGATAAGAAGTATTTGGTTGAATCTAGAGGTCAATTGTTGTTGGTAGATATGTATTTAAGCATTGATACTGCTGATGTGAATCAGAGTGGTGTTGGGGAGGAATTTCTGGAGCACCTTGCTCAGTATATGAATGAAAGAACAGTTAGTTTCAAGGTTTTTAAGCTGGATGAAGCATTGCAAAGCTGGAATGCGATGAGTTGCTTGGATGATTGCATTTTGTTTTTGGGTGATGATTCTAGCTTTTCTGCATCGGCTGCTGTTCTTCCTGGGTGCACTGGGAATCGTATACTATTTGTTGATAACCATCCAAGGAATGAAAACACAAATGAGGAAGATGATGGAGTCTTGGTTGGTGGAGACATAGGTGTGTTTGACTTGGGAAGTTCTTCTATAGAACCATTAAGTAACTACCCTGAATATTCCAAGATGTTTTGGCCACCTCCTGCTTGGGTTTCTTTTACGTCATTGGAGGTAAAACTTTTTCCTTCATCTTTTTTGTCTTAACATTTGTAGGAAATATCACTTGTAGTCTTACTATTTCATGTATTTTTATTTTGTTTTATGTCATATTTCACTTGTGAGGAGCCACGAAGTACCACCATGTAGCTAGGGATGTGGGTTTCAACTGTGTATAGTTATATGCATGAAGTTTTTACTTTTCTCGCAGTTGGTTTTTAGAACAAATGATTTTCACCCTTTTTGCTTTTAAGGAGCTAGTTACTTGTGGCATTTTGTCCTTGAAATTAAATAGGTAACCTGGTTCAGTATCTGTACTACATAGATTTAAAGGGATGGCCTACCTATTTTTTAATTTTCTCACGGTTGGTTGTTACAATAACTGATTCTTACCTTTATGTATTTATGGAGCTAGGCTCAGTGTTTTTGGTTGGAATAACTTGGAGGTCTCGTCTGGTTGGCGGAATGAAATAGAATAGGAAATGAATACAAAAACATCAAATATGATACATGGGTCCGACGTCGGAAAGAATAGTTATTCCTAGTTTTCACAGGAATCACGGAATAGTTATTCCTTCATTTCAAAGAGGAATAGTTATTCCGTGATTTCCATGGAAATTAGGAGGAGCTATTCCCTCCGACATCGGAATCATGCATCATAATTGATGTTTTTGCAAACATTTTCTGTTCTATTCCATTTCGCCAACCAAACAAGCCAGGAAAGTTTTAGATGCTATTAATGGTGAGGAACTTAGAATTTTAAAGGCTATGAATTCAAGAGTTGTCAAATTACAAGTTAGAAATCTTCATTTTGTGAATCAAATCACAAAATTTAGTACAATCTCCTAAAAGTAGTTGTAAAAACCTCTGTTTTCAGTGATTTGGTATATAATAGGAAAGATATTTCAAAATATGAAATAGTGGCAAAAGTTTTTTTTACTAATTTGCATATTGGAACTGCATAATATCCATATGAAGAATAACAGTCCTTTTTGTACCGAAATTCAGATCATAAGGTTTGGTAAAAACCCTCTAAACCAATCAAAGCCAATTTTCTTTTCAAAATGTGACATAGTTCTTAATTTTGTGGCGCTCTAGCTTCTACTTACTATAACTGGTGTGATTGCATATAGCTTCTTATTTCTTGCATTATTTCCCTAAACCAATCTCAAGAATACCATAATTATAAACCTAAGGAAAAATTAAATAATAAATAGAATATTTGATCTTTCAAAACCTAACTTTGACGCTTCTTATTACTGGCCTAACCTCAATGCTAATGGAGGATGAAATGTCCATGTAAAGAATAACATAATCCTTTTAAGATTTGAAAGTAAATTAAGTTTTAGAGTTTGTGTTACTTCCACATTTGGTCAGAGGTTCGAATAAGAACAAGTTTAAGACTCTAAATTGCATTTGAGTAACTTATTAGTGCTGTTTAATTTTACTTATTGTTGTTATGAACCTACATTGTATTGGTTTTACTCGTATCTTCAATCTAACTTATTTTAGAGTTTAGACTTAATCTCATTGATATAACTAAATCCATTTTTAAGTTTGGTACTGAAGTTATATTTTTATTTCAAAAGACATGGCTGCCCTTAATTCGCTAGACCATTGCCTTCTTAAATTCTTTGTCCTTGCAGCTAAGGCTGTATAAAAGTCTTCCACCTTGGGTGTGCCTTATGTAGAAAATCTGCTTTATCAATTAATAAGTTGCCTAATCTTATATTTTTTTACCTCTAAGCATTTTAAATTCAAATAATGATGTACTTGTGCTTGCCCTAGAATCTTGTTTTTTATTTGTTAAACATCTAATGAAGATAGCATTCTACGTTGAATTTGATGGCAAACGTCAAATAGGGTAGTGAGTGGAAGAAGAATTTCTCAAAGAGAGTCTACAAACTAATAAATTGTAGATTCCATAGCCTAACTTTTTAACATAGGACTGTCAAATTATGGGTATTTGCTTGCATGGCTTGTTGTATCTTTCTTGATACACAAGTTCGTTATTCTAAAGCACAAACTTTGTTTTGTTTAACTGTGATTCTGCATAAGTGTACTAATAATATTACATCACCATTGATGGCTTATATATTATTCATGTTCCATTTTGTATGCAATTCGTCTTTCCAATTACTGACCCTGTGAATATGGCAGGTGCAAACTCAAAATCACTTTGCAGATTTGTCCCTGACAAATAATAATTCTGCTCCATGTCCTGATATTTAGATGAAAAATTGTTTGAAGCTGATTAGAGAAGAAGGTTAAAAATCGCAGTTCTTGATATATGCAGGTACTTTCTGGAAATATCAACAGAAATTGCCATCAGTATGTTGAGGTTTATCGTTATTCCAATTTGTGCCAGAGATTTGATGTTCTGTACTCATAACCATCAACCGTTGAATTCCATCCTGCAAGAATAAATTCTTCCATTCACAAGGGAGAGTAGTAAATTATTTCATGGTAGAAACTGATTGTTAACAATGTTAGCTAAATCAGTAGGAATTTGAATTTGTATTTCTTTGTTTAGTTGTCTTTATGACTGCGGTCGTTTCGTTTTTGTTCTTCAAACTCAGACTAGATTTTGTAAATGCGACGAGTGTTCCTAGTTTTTGGTTGAATATGTTGTACATTTTATACTAGCAATTTGAAATGTTGCAACTTTCAGGAAATGTTTTGTCGTAGAAATAACTTCATAGCACCTTCTTGGTGGTGGATGTTACTCTTGCTATGGAAAAATATAATTCTCTGTTTATTTCAATATGTTTCAAACCAGTTTTTAATGGATGTGTTTTTTTTTAAATCAATCCATTTTGTATGGTTATATATCCACTTAAATATTTGAATGTGTTGTAAAGAACAAATTAAGAAGACCAATTAAATCCAACCTGGAATTCCAACAATATATTTTCCTCCAGAACATCATTGATAACAAATTAATAATCTTTCATCCATTACAACTAGGGGGAAGTAGGAGAAGAACAAAGCTTAAAGACATGATCTTTCTATACCAAAAAATATACAAGGTTAGATACCAAATTCTAACAACTCACCCAAATTACTCCTAATCACCTATTAGATAAACAATTCCCCCAACTTCAATCTCTTTCAGGAGCATCTCCTGATATTCTTCTTGAACTAAGATTTCCAGTGTATGACCAAACCTTCTCAAACTCGGCTGGGGTTGGTTTCTCGAATTTCTCATCATTCGCTTCCTTAGTATTGCTTTTCTTCAGAGCGGACGGCCCCCTTGCAGGGCTTCCGCTCACTGGAGTGGAAGAATTAAATGTCGGGGTTGTGAAGGGGCTGTGTGGGATGGAAAAAGGGCTCGGTGACATTCGTTTTTGGATGGGAAGACCGCCTAAACCGCCCCTATTGAAGAGGGACGCCGATTCTGCCGCGGCACATCTTTTGGTGGCATCGTCTACGTAGAGTACGTCATCTATCCTTGCCATGATGTTGAATGCAAGGCTCTCCATTACTCTCGAGTAGCTCTCGAGAATCGATTGCCCGACATCCTGCATAAAAAAACACACTTAATACCCCCCCTTCTTCTAGCCTATGCTCAGAACCGGCTCTGTCTGATAACGATGTTACGAGGAATTGAGATTGATACCTTGTTATATTGAATCTTGTGCATGTCCAGTGATGTCTGTGGGAGACCGGGGAAGCGCAGCCTTAGGCTCTGTAAGAGAGTCTCAGCTCGTTCGGCGAGAGAATGATTCCTTTTCGAGTCAACCACGAGCCCTTTGACTTTGCCACCCCATGAAGCTTGCTTGACTTTCGCGCTGTTTGTGTGTTTTTTGTGATTCTTCTGCTTCCAAACATGCACCGCTGCCTCAACTCGGTTAGCTATTTCGAGCGTGTGATGCTCTGTTGAAAGGTCGAGGCAATCGACAAGGCATTCCGATGAGAACCGATCAGCAGTTATGTACCGATAGATTATATCTCCCAGACAAGATTTTCCACTCTGATAAGAAAAGACAAATCACATCAGACATCAGAACCAGAGTTATCAAAATCGTACGATTCACCGGTTCGAATCTATGGTGTGAATCGAAATGAGATGTGAATCGTGAGAATCGGTGGTGAACCGGCCGAATCGTACGATTCGGCCGATTCATTTTTGGATATTGAAGAACAAAATTTTAAACCATATCCCTATGCCCAGTATAGATACAATTCTATCCTAATTAGTACTCTTTCAGTTCAAAATCGCACCTTAGTTGTATGAGGCTTGAGCTTGTTAATAACTACCTTCTCTTGATTGCTTCGCATTTATCAAATTGTTATGTTTAATGATGAATAGATTTTATTAACATTATATTTGTTATTATATGAATTTTAAGTATTTACTTAGTTGATATGATGTTTTTATATTAATATTATATTTTTAAACTGAATTTTAATATTAATTTAAGTTGAGCATGCAAAATATGTTATAAATATATTTTTATGAAATTCACCCGAATATAACGATTCGATTCTCGATTCATGATTCCCATGCAACAAGTAAAGGAAACAAGCAACATAATATTAACAAACCTTCGGTAATGTCTCCAAATAAACACAGGGAATTTCCATCTCAGCAAGAACACTACTATTAATCGCCATCGCCGCCTTCAAGATCTGGTTCGTGCAATCCCTGCACTGCTGCAGCCTTTTTCTAGCATCTTCAGACAACCCATCCCGCCTCACTTTAGGACAAGGCAGCCACCACTTCTCTTCTTGTCTAATCGAAGGCCTTCCACTAGAAACACCCGATTCATACACATCATCGCAATCACCGCCATCCGCCACGACTATCCCGCGATCAATGTACCAAAACTCCGTCTCGGAAAACCCGTCAAGCATGCTAATTAGCATGGCGTCGAGCTTCTTTAAAGCGGGGAGATTCATGTATAAGTCGGAGCGAGGCCGCGTCGCCATGACTTCATATGTGCCCCCGCCGGGGAATTTTTGTATTGAAGGAACAAACTCGACAATCGAGTCGCTGACACATAATAGCCATTCCATTTCTCTGTGCCACATTGATTTCTTTTGTGGTGCTAGTGGCTCTAGCCTCCACAACTCACCAAATACAGTTGCTGAACAGAATAGAGTAACGATTTAGAACAACACCAATTAGTATAGTTTATGAAGTGAAGTCTTTTTTTGTGAAAATTGAGGACTGACCGGAAAGATTGGTTATGGCATTAGAAATGGCAAGAGCAGTACATACTCCTTTACCGCCTCCAGACATGTCTTCTCCCAGAAGAAGCTTTGCGAATCTCTCTTTCATCATTTCTACCTCTGCAGAATTTCCACGATAAGATACTCCTCAAATGATGAAGAACAAGATCTACGATTTAACAAGGAAAACTAAATCCGACAAAGACAGTTAAACACCAAAATGGCTAAAATCACAGCCGATCTCTACACAACACAACAAATGGACGAAAAAAAAAGTGGCAAGAATACCGGATAAATCAGTCTCCCGTTTTGGAGGTTTAATATCCCAAACCAACAAGTCCTTTCCTCCGATTCCGGGCAGCTTTACCGGCGTTTGAAAACAGACAGGAGGACAAGGAGACGAAGCCATTGAGCTAGAAGCGCCTTCTCCATCGAACCGCCGGCACGAAAAACTACTGCAACTCTCTGACTCGCTCACATCGGCACTCAAACTGTAGCTTCCACACCTTTCACTCTGCTGATCGGAGCCGTCGTCGGACGACACACTCCCCATGGTCAAGATCCAATTCAACTCTACACAACACTTAGCATTACAGTTGGAAATGGAAATCCCGGCGAAGATTGGAAGTGATGAGTATTGGTAAAGGAAAAGAAGCAATGGGAATAGAAACAGCAGATAAAGGAAAAGAGCACGCTCAGTGTCTCACTATATTGGTCTGCTTTCCTCACATTCTACTCTTTCTCTCTCTAGAGAAATACTAATACTGCTTTTTTTATTTATTACAGTAGTGTACAGACCAGAGAGGAGAGAGAAGACGGCCGTTAAAACAAGGTTGTCGTCTTTTCTTTTCCCGTAGGTTCAGGGATTAGCACCCGACAAGGTCCTCTTTTTTGTGGGCCTGTTTCTGCTTACGGAGTGGCTTTCTCTTTTTACCCTTTGCCACGTCGTTCTTTTACTGCCGTGCCACGTGCATTTCGGTCTTGGCGTCGTTTATTTGGATGGCGATGGAGGTAATTGGTGGGTGGGTTTAACGGTTGTTTGTTTAGTTGGGTTTTTCGCGGGAGCGGGTGGATTTATTTTTTTTGCGTGAGCTCGTGTTTCCAAGCGCCCATTTTGGGCTTTTATTAGTCCTATGATCCATGTGTGTTTTTTAGTGGAACCTAGATCGGTTTGATTGACTTTTTCTAAGCTATTTTTTTTTTTTAAAGTTACATTTTCAAATCTTTTCTATAAATAGTAGAGTTGATTTTGAAAAAAATAAGTCAGACGGTTCTTAATTAAATAGTATGAAGGATTAAAATTTGTTGTTCAAAACCAAAATATGTAGGTTATATAAAAAGTTTGTGAAAGCAACTTATTGGAATAATAACTTTAAAAGCAATACCAAACAAACCCTTAATGGCTTCGATCAAATCTTAAAGTGGATTTGATTACATGTAGAAGGATTAGAAAACCGGGATTTGTAGATTACCGAACTTTACAATGCATTTCATAAAACTATAATTGCTGGTAGAACAAGCTCGTCTCGAATTAAACCAAATTTAACCTACTTGAAATGTTTTGAGAACTTGTGAGATAACGAAATGGATGGTTGGTCTACTTGTTGACCAATCTTAATCACATATGACAAGTTATGTCATAATTAATCATTCAAATACTATCATGGGAAGTAATCAATTTTCGTGAAAGACTCCATGAAATAATGATTTCGAACTTTTGATATTCCATCTGGTCAAATTTCAATTTATGAACAATGCAATTCCTAATTAAGGAATGCATAATATAATTTCCATTTTGTCAATATTTATAAATTTTTTATACTTTTTTAAATCAAACTTCATATGAATTATTTAATTGCGATAAACTACATATAAAAAATATAATATAAAAATTTTATAACTTTTTAATATTCATTACTACTTGTTGCTGGGTATTTGAGTAATAGTCTTTGTATGGAAGTATAGAACCCAAGTGTTTTTGTTTATACTACAAAATTGGCATAAATGAAAGAAAAGTAAAGTGTATATTAAGAAATTACTATATAGTGCTTAAGGCTTTGATTGGGAGTAAATTTTGTAAGAATTATAAAGGAAAGGAAATGAGAGGATGGTATTTTAAAGGATGGTATTTGAGAAAAATATAAAGGATTATATAATATTGTGTTTGGGAGGAAGGAGATGTTTTTAAAGTAAAAGTTACTTGTAAATTACTTAAATATCCTTACGATCAAAAGAATTTTATCAATAAATAAAAAAACTAATGGCAAAATAGTAATAATATTAATCATCCCACAAGATTCGACCAAATTGGGGGGAAGCAGATTGTTGAAACTGGGCGTAAATGAGGAGAAGAGCCTTCTTTCAATTTCTGTCATTTTTTCTACCATCCTTGCTCCCAAGCATCTGATTTTCTTTTCTTTCCTCTACCATCCCATCAAAATCCATCATCTAAGCAAAGCTTAAAGAACAAAAAATCATATTCATTAATATAAGTGGATAAAGAATGTAGTGAGCTAGTGATGATTGCAGAATATGGTGAAAACAAATTTATGAAAATAAAAAAATGGTAGTTTGCAGATATAATAAAAAGAGAAAGAGTGGATAAGACGTAAAAAGGAAGATAAAAGGAGCATAGTAATGAGTAAGTATGAGTGGGGAGATAATGAAAGAGACGGCTTTGGCACCAAATAATTTAGGAATGGATTATCTTATGAGCCAAACCACAAAAATACTTCGGGCAAGAGGATTTTATTGGTTATATCTTCAAGATTTTGTATACATACTGTCATTTGATTATGTCATTGGCAAATTGCTATACATGTATTGTAAAATTGTTAATGGCACAAAATACATTCCTTAATAAATTGACTAAAAGTGTAAGAAAAAAATATATATGTTACAAAGATCATATAAACTAATGAGTTATACCACAATTCAAAAATGTCTGTTATGCCAAAAAAAAGTAATTGGTAAATGTAAGTTATAAAAAAATATATCCAAGAATTTTAAACCAACTTTCATTTTAGCACTACAAGGTCATTTTTAACATAATAAATAACCAGAGTGTGAAAGTTAATAAGATCTTTGCTTACTCTTTACAATTAAAAAAGGCTGAGACATAGAAAAATGCATAAACAAATATGATATGAAAAGTGAATTTCTTTCGTTGTACAAGTCAACCGAGTAAAGATATGTGTATTTCCGTTTGATATGCTAGACAGAATTGAAATAGGTTAGAAAAGTGTTTAACTCTTATTACATTCCAAAATTTATTTCCAGAATTCCGGCTCTTCATAAATAAATTGTCGTATAAATAGGGTATAGTAGGAACTTTTTTCACAATGAAAAAGGAACATTGATAACGAGGAGCAATTCGCATCTCCAAATATTAGATTTATGTATTGATTAAACAAATCAACACCATTAACCATTTCTTATCGTCAAAGAAGAAAAATATAATATATTATATTGGAGAAATTATAATAGAGATTGATTATTTTAAAATTTATTTTTCTCGTTAGGTCATATGTCCCAATTCATAGGAAAAGATGGTTTTCAAACATAGTGTTCCAAGTTTATGGGAGAGAAGTGTTTTCAAAGAGCCGATTCATGCTATAATTTCCTTTATATATTGAACTCAATCGAGTTCGATGAGGAATGGAATATGATTTAGCAAAAATTGCGGATAATTAGCGACATGTGAGTAAATAGTAGTGATTCACGTGCTTTACAACTAATTTAATATGTCAATTGTGGGTCTGGTCCTGACCTGATAATTACATGACTACAATCATTACACGTATGGAATGTCTTAACCTTTTAAGTTGAGGGAAACTTCCTTTCCCTTTACAACTACAACTCCACTCTTTTATTACATTTCTTTCCTTTTCTGTTAATGCGTAAGAATATATTTTTACAAAATATTGTCTGATAACAAAACGGATGTTGATTAGTTGTTTAAGGTTCAACATTTAATGTATTTTTTCATGCCTATCCATTATTTTGAGCATTTTCCTGACTACATTCATATTCGATTCAAGTCATGCATGTAGTTGTGGTGGGTTTAGGAGAGATAAATAAAAAATGTCACATACATATCTTTGAAAAGTCAAATCAATTAAGATCTAATACGTGACATTGAAGGTGCAAACTAAAACATTTATGCTAAGTTCATAAGGTCTTCAAACATTTAGCGTGCGTACTTAAGCCATATTTATTTATCAATAAATCTTGCATATAATTTTTTTTTGGATATTTTAGTATTTGCAAAAAAGACCTTTCAGGCCGTGGGTTTGAAAGTATGCTCATCCCTATACTATTCATTCGGTTTCCATGCTATATTAATTACTGTCTTTTTGATCAATTGAGTGTTACACCTCTCAAAGTGAATGTAGGAGGTTTTGGGTTCGATATCCAACCTCTTCAAAAAAAAATCTAATTTCTTAAAAAAAAATTACTATTTTTTTGGTACCTTTAGATTAGAGGTGGATCAAAGAGTGTTATTTATGTCAAATTTTGGATGACAGTCAAATTTGAGACATCATAAAATAAATTATCAAGTTCAAGGACTGACGATGCGCTGAGTCTACCATGATTATATATAATAAATAAATTTTACCTTGTTTATAGCTCGAGCCTATATCGAACTTGAGTCAAACTCTAATCGAGCTTTGGCTAAATTGAATTTCAAACTATCTGCGAGACACTAAGCTTGTTAACACCCCTAATTATGTCAAGCGAGGGTGTGTCAGACAAGGGTTTTAATACTAATATCAAATCCATCCCATGTATTATTCGAGCAACTTTTGGCTCCGGATGGGCTTGAGCGGGCCTCTTGGATCGACAGCCCATGCCCAGGTTTATGACTCTGATAAAAAGGGTAATAAATTGAATAATTCAAGAATCATATAGATAAGTTATTGTTTTTTTTGAAAAACCACAGGAGAGATGATGTGTCTCCCCTTCAGAAAAAAGAAAGGAATGGGTGAAATATCGGGACGCTCATTCCAACTAGGTTGATGCGAGGCGCTTACCTACAAAGCACCCATTCCCTTTTCATTATATTAAAAAGCATTCTCAAAGAGAACAAGGTCAATTACAATCTAGTAAAATGTTTGGTTGAATGAAAAAATCATTCAAACCAAA